>CALSBZ010014125.1:90652-102995 GCA_943591055.1 Gobionotothen gibberifrons
ATATAATAATGGTTGTTGGGTCGCATTCCAAACTTTTAAATATAAACATTTTTGCAAGATTACAAGATTTGTTTTGCATCTGCATTATTTTGTACCCTCCTGGTCCCAGACCAGTAAAACTGTGCTGAAACAAGTTCATTTTTAAATAAGCCCTTAACGAAAATAAATCCTTCATTCACTACCAGATGAAGGTTTTTTTATCCAATTAAAACCTTTGAAGTTTTAAAATGTCATGTTTTCATAACTTGCCACTCAAAATAATTTACAATGCTACTCACTCACTATTGAAGAGCTTTCTTCCAGCTCTGTCGGAGAAATGAGAAGAATCTCTCTATCTGCTCCAAACTCAGATTTAAACATCCCACTGCGGCACACTGCCTTTACACAATCTGCTTTTCATTTTCACCATCAAGCAATGGAATATAATTCCAGCTGAGCTAGAACAGACTTCCACTCTTTTTCCCATGGTACAAAAAATAGGATATTGAGAAACCTTGACAACAATAATTATAACTTTGATTCAGGTTTTGTATTTGTCATTGTATAGTTGTGATGGATGAATGTGCTGGTATTCATGTTGTTGGTGTCACACTTTGGTGTTTTTTGTGTTATTCTGCGTGTACCTGTCCAGGGATTGCTGATGCGAATTAATTAGCTAATAGGGCCAAATCTGGCATAAATAACATATTCTCTTTCTGAGAAGTATTTTTAAATCTGTGTGCTTTTTTAATAATCATAATAATAAGAAGAAAAGAAAATAAATATCTATAATTTCAAATAACAATAAAAAATAATCTTTTCAATTTTGTACAAGCCAAATCATTTCCAACTGCATTTAGTAGCGTACTGTAGTTGGTCATTAGTGTCTGAAACTTGGCTCCAGATCTCACAATGTGGAGGTGGGAAGACAGTATGGAGCCAAACGACATTTCTGCCGCTCACACCCACAGTGCACAGCTTTGTTGGGCCACTAAGGGTGGTGGGCTCCTTGGGGGGGCTGAGGGGGTCAGAGTGAGGGATATGAAGCTTATGGCTGAGTCTTGATGCGATGCAGGCAAGAGATTATAAGACTGGGAAGTACTGAAGCTGCTCCGCCCCCCCCCCCCCCCCCGCCGGCTCAGGGAGGGTTGGAGCTCCAGCTCGCTTCTCTGCTAGTGAACCCTGGTTGTTTAAACGAGCCCCAGCGGTCCTCATTACCCTTTCCCTGGGCACCCTCACGCACACAGATGCAGGCGCACACACTTGTGAGTGTGCAGCAGCAATCTAGGAGGAAAAGAAGCTCTTGCAGCTGTTGGCTTTGATGAAGTGTAACAGAGCTGGGAGCCAGTTCTTGATGGTTCGCTCGGACAGCTTTCCCTCATCAACCGCGTGGCTTAAGGGGTCGTTACCACGGTAATGATCCTTGGACTAACCAAAGGGTTGACTCAACAACACTCCAAAATCAAAGCCTTTTCCGTTGACTGAATACAGTTGTATTATATTTCCATTCATGAAGGCAAAAAAAAGTGCACATACTGTAGAGAGTCGTTGGAACTGTATCATTTATATGATTTTTTCAGAGGCTGTTTTTTTTGTTTTATTAATAGAAGCATTATTCCGATTCATTCACTGTTTCAATTCAAGATCTCTATACTGTCAAACTCCAGAGCGCTCAATCGGTGCTGGAGATAAGCATTGTCAAGCGAGAACCCTCTTCTATGTTCTTCCTCTCAATGTTCTTCATCATGTTCTCTCTGGAACTTAGTGGTCCTCATACAAACCATGCAGACACGTATAGAAAGCTCTCCTGTGGGGAGAGGGAAGGTATTGAAAGCATACTTCCAGCTCTCATTATCCAGCTTATATTCTTTTCTCTTTGAATCTGTGTTTTAATTTCACTTAATGATCTCCTGCTCTAACAGATGCCACATATGGAGCTTGGGATAGTCCCAGTTTTGCATTGCTTGTGTTCACTTGTGTGTGTGAGAAGCATTGAAGTGAAGTTACAGGGGCTTTGTTGACTGAGCCGATGACGAAAAGTAACGCTGGTCCCATCAAATATTGCTTAACATTCTATTTTTGTATTTACTGATAACTTGAAACATTAGTTTTAAACAGCGCAACCCAACATTTCAAACGTTTCATTTCTAAGGTGTCCATGATTTTAAGATATTTTATTGATCTAGAACATCGACATCCTTGAACATATTTTATACTTTTCGACCAAAAGGCAATGTCTCTTTCTTTGTGTCGAAGGCAGTTCAATCTTCTTTGCTCAATGGTGTGGTATGACTCCAATATGTCACACACATGGGTGACCTTCCGTGTAAGAAGCTTGCACAGAAGTCCTCTGGTCATGACTTGCTTCCCTTCAGAAAATAGTCCTTACACTCGGGGGAGTCGATCAGAAAGCTATCGTGTGGCTAAGTTAATCAATGTGACTATTGGCTAGAAGTAATCAAGTGATTAATCAGCCTGAGATTCAGCTGACGTGGTAAATCCCGGAGACGGACTTATGGATACTGAAAGAAGGCGTATAAAGGGAATAAAGAGGAGAAACAATCTTGTAAGAGTCAACAGTAGACAAACTCAACAAAAAGTTGATCTGCTATCCTGGCAGAAACAAAACTACTTCCAAACACACAAATAAATAGAAAACTAGTAGCTCTTAATACGACACTCCAAACATCGTAAAAACTTAAAAATGCTCCTTCGTCTAACCCCTCGATTCCACCGGGTCCGTCTCCGTCGCGTAACGGCTGCGCCGCGGTTTTGGTCCGGCCTCCTCCCGGCGTCATACCCTACCGGGCGCGTTTCAGAAGCATTACGGAAGCGGAGCGTCTTCCCTGTCTGCTCGCAGTTTTTGTTGATTTGGGCATATTTCCTGGGCAGGCTACTTTGTACAGACAAAGTTAATAATAATTGTAATATCCCAGTTATAAACGACATGAATCAAAGATGTGTTGCTGTATTTTAGTGGTAAAAAAAAGGTATTCATCATCATAATTATTCTATATATATAATTTACACAGTGCCTGTAAACCGGAGGAGAACGCTGGCATTTCTCCTCCTACTTGAACGACTACGGAGGGATAGGGGCTGCAAAATGAGTTTGTGTGTGTGTAAATATGCTATATATGGTCTGAACGTTCCACTTCCTGCCTGCCCGTCATTACCTTACGGCTGCGCCACAACAAAAATAGGATTCATCCTAATTTTAGAGGAGCCCTGCGCCGAGCCGCTTCTGGGACGCGTCTGGGACGTAAAGCGGCGCGTGTGGTGGAATAGCACCCATTGACTAGAGTGACCGCTATCCTTACGGACGCCGCGTCGCCGCCGTAACGCGCCGCAGACGGACCCGGTGGAATCTAGGGGTAAGGCAGTGCTTCTCAAAGAGTGGCCCGTGAGCGCCCCCTAGTGGTCCGTGAGTATATTGGTAACATTTCACATTTGAAATAAATAAATACATTTCAGTTTTCCGCACTCTCGCGGGAATATCTCCGCAATGGAGCGAGGTTAAGTTTAACTTTCGATGGCATGATATAGCCCAGCGCAACACCTTCATCGCACATGTTACCACTTGTTTGTACCATTTTCAGGCGATTTGTAATCTGTTCTAGAAAAACGATGTGTTTTTTGATAATTGTGGAGTTAGGTGGTCCGCGAGTGTTTTTGTATTGGTTAAGTGGTCCTTGGTATGAACAAGTTTGAGAAACACTGGTCTAAGGTAAGGGGTATAAGGTCCAGCCAAAAATAAGGGTGTCTATCACAAGTAGGAGAAAGTCAACTCCACTGAATAAAATACAATAAGGCAGGTAGATTTATTTATTTTCTTGCGCTGCTAGTGTGAATGTCCATGATGATGCAATGCGTTGGTGGCGTTTTTAACTGCCTGCATCTCTTCAATTCCCAGCAGGTTGTTTGTGCAGCATTATGACAGCCACAAACACTCATTAGAATACACAAATGAATGTAAAACTAAAACCTGGTAGCGCAAAACCACTTGTTTACCATAAAAATGCTGCACTGCATTAACATTACCGCATTTATTTTTGTTTAAAATCGAGTGGCTTATTGTTTGACCTTATTGTGTTTACACTAAAATAATATGCACCATCTGTTGAATCTGTGGAAAGTAGACTGTGAGGCAGCGCTGATTTTTTTTTTCTTACTGCTTTGAAGCTGTGTAGTGTGTCAGAGTTGTTTAGCTGTATTGTTTTCTCTCATCTATCGGTTATCCTTAGCATTATACTTTTTTGTCTTTCCGGAAAAGGCGAGACTTTCTTCACACCAATTCCAATAAAACCAGATTTATTTTCAAACTTACAGGGGTATCAAAAGGCGTGCAATGTTCTTTGATTTGTCCAAAAATAAAAGTAAAAATAAGAACAATTTGATATTTTACAGCTCTCTGTGATATCCCTTAGAGTGGCTTCTACTTTGATAAAGCCAAATAAAGAAAACATGTAAGGCTGTGCTTCTACTTGTGTCAAGACAACCATTTGCACATGTTTGGGAATATGCATAAAAAGCCAATGCAATGTAATAGAAGGAAAAGGGAGGAAGAGGTAATAATTCTGCTGAGGGGTCGGCAGAAGAAGAGTAATAGACAGGTGATAGAGTAAAGACAGCAATGATTGGGCAAGGCGCCTGTCTGGTGCCATTGGCCAGAGAGAGTCATGGTACAGGTGTAACGGCAGGTGCAAGAGTGATAATGAGTGATACTGTTGATGGGGTGGCACCTTCACGCCCATCAGGGACGAGAGTGTGATTTGTTGTTATTTTGAGAAAAGCGTTGAAGGAGAACTGCGAGAAAATGGATGCTATGATAAAAGTTAAACGACTGACACAAGGAAAATCTTACCTCAAAATAAGATCAATTTAATGCTGAAATAAGCTCTTCCACCAGTTGTCTATTTCTGTTAACAGAAATGCCATGGCTCTGTGAATTATCTTAGAATTGTATATAATTGAGCTGATCCAGGAAATCAACATACCTCTAAGGTAAGGTAGTGAACAAATTAAGCTTTTTCTATACAATAATGTACATCATTTAAAGGATGTATGTTGGATGTGTATCAGGAAAGGAAAGAAAATACACACATGCAGCTCAGTGAGATATATCTGTCTGGCACTGCAGGGGTTAGGGCTTTGAGTCCCGCTGGAACATGCTGAAATGCCTTATGGTACCGCGAGGCATGCTGGAAGAAATGGAAAAGTACTAATATATTTATTATCCTTTACTGTACGATGCTACAGTAGTGTTGCGCCATCTTGTTCTCACTGGAAAACTGTACTCTAAAAAAATTATGTTCCTGTAAGGTTCTTTCTATCAAAGTATCAACCAACATTTACTGTAGACCTGTCTTGGTTCTCTACATTGCGTTAAATCATGTAGTGCCAAGTTATGTCTCCTGTTATTGAGGAAACATAAACATGATTTCTCTAAACAGAGCCTCCATATGTTGGTACATTATAAAGCTCTTACAGTTATGTAGGCAACAAATATGCAACAGCGACATCCCACAGTATGTTTGTTTTCGTCTTCCACTGAGCAGAATTAGCTCTGAGGAGATTCAGAGCTCTGGAGCTTGTGTGATTTAAGCAGCAGCCCAATGTATAACTATTGTGAGAGAGGAATGCGTATTCTCGTTGGGATTGACACTTTACATTTTCACAGTACAGAATACTAAGGTGTTATGTTAATTGTTTTATGTTAAATGATCACTTCTATTATCTACGGTAGAGGATTAGGGCCACATGATTTTTTTTTTTGGGATGCTTTTTTTTCTTTGACTTTAATCTCAGAATTCTGACTTTTTTCTCAGAATTCTGACTTTTTCCTCAGAACAAAAAAACAAAAACAAAAATTGATGTGGCCCTACATCCTCTTCCGTAATTATCAGCACTGTTCACAGGGTTAGGGTTGGTTTTTCACCAAAAGAAACAAGGCTTTCAAAATGACAGATGGTGAGACATCTGAATATGTGATGGAAAAAAACGTACAAGTTTGTACTTTTCAGTTCAGTGAAACCCAAAATGACATTAGGGAAGTCAAAGGAGGACACGGAGGAGACAACTTTTTCAAGAAAATGTTAGAATATTCAATTTAATTTAATCCTCTCTCGCAAGAACATTGTGCTATGTCTTGTAGAGGGGTCTTTTTCATATGGAAAAGCAGTCACTAATACACACTGAAAATATACGCACATGTACACGCACACACCCACACAGACTTTGCTTCTGCTCGAGTAACCATAGAGAAATCTAGGACAGAGTCTTATTTGATGATTCACGGCAGGATCATTTAACTAAGCATGGTGGCCTCAAAATGTGGGGCGTAAAAATCCCTACAGCAATCTAATTGTTGGTACATATACACAACATTTCTAGTTAGTTATATTTTTGATACAGTTAAACAAAACAGATTTTGAGCAAGTTGAGCTTCCTTTATGTAATTCTCAAAGGTGAATCGAGGAAAATGGTTGCACTCACATGGAGACGCCGATATTTTTACCACGGATGCCAACACAAATAGCTATTATTTCTTACGAACAGTGTATCATCTACACATAGCTAAAACAAGCGCAGAGTAATACAACCGTGCTGTAGGAGCAGAATAGGTCTAACGGATATTTTCCCAGGGGAATGTAGAATGAAAAAAAAGTGGAAGATGTCAAAGATCTTTTGTAGTTTAATGATCAGCTGTAAAAGTAAAACAAAATATGTATTAATTCACCATATGGAAGCTTTAATACTAGTGAAACAAACATAACAGGCAAGTGAACAAGTAATATTTCGAACGGCATCAAACATCATATCTCGATACTCGACAGTTTTCAAAACACTGTGATACAGACATACTTTTTCGTATCAGAACAATGTTACAGTTCAATATGTATCCTTTGAACTGTCTGCCTGCAGTATCAAGTACTTGTGCGTCCATGTCTATTTCTCCATCTTTCCTTGCTTCATACCCTCTGGTTGTTGTGTCAGGGTTATGTCTACATTGTGAGCCATCCTTTCACTTTTTTTTACGATCTGTGAAGCTTATATGGGCTCAAAAGTTACGATTGAACTTTTACAGATGCAATCTTCTGCAGGTGCAGCAATGTTGTGAAATCCCTCTTTCTAATCCACCAGTGGAAAAGTTGGCAGAGTCACATTTGATAATGCCAGATATTAATCCTCTGTGCCAAATGAATGAGTTATTGTGAACGAGGACCTTTGTGATTAATGTTTTCACGTCACGGTATAACTTCGACCTTACCAAGCATGCATATCACAGATGATAATGCGCAAAGGTCCACAATGCACCACAAGCAGGAAGAACGTTTTCTGGATATGGGATTACAGCAAGACAAACTGTTCTGATTCAGAAAGATATGTAGGCCTATATTTAAAGGGGTTCTGTAGTGTGTTACATAGGTTTGTGTGCATGTAAATGGTCTGCGAAGGCTAACAAATCCCACTGTACATACAGTAATGAGCTAAGATAGGTCAAGGGGTGGGATATCTCCAAGTGGTTGACCAATCACAACAGAGCTGGCCAGCTAACCAATCAGAGGAGACTGGCCTGATGACTATGATCAATTTAAGTCCCTTGAATAATGATTTCAAAATAATGATAATTTAAGCAGTGACATCCGTTTGTCCAAAGGAAGTTCGGTCAAAGATACTTATCTCACGTAGTTAACATGTGACAAATTGGCTCAACTAGAAAAGGGAATATAATTTGAAGAATCTGAGCACCAGTTAGGAAAAATCAATCCCATACTGTGCATGAACATTACATCTTATGCAAATCAACTTTACCAAAAACTGAGCATCAATATGATTGGTTGTTGTAGTCAGCTGAGGGTGAAAGAAGCAGTGGATGCCATAGTATGGACACATAATCCTTTCAAAATCCACTTTTGCAAAAGAAAGCTCTACATTTTTATCATAGATTCATGTATGAAACAGAGTGCTTTCAACATTTCACAGCGTCCATATGTGCTTCAGCTTTCAAGATTCTTTATGTCATTTTACTTAAGTCTCCATCTCTGACACATTTCTAAACAAGCCAATTGGGCCATGCAGGAGTGCGTAATGTGGGTGTATGTCAGCGTGTTTGTGTGAGAGAGGATGTTCCTTTTAGGTGAGCATGAAGTCATGGTTGTGTATTCGTCTGAATGGGCACACAGAGCGCATTGATGTGTGTTGGTTTCATAGAACATGTTGTTCCAAAGGCATAGCCTAGTATTTTTCGGATATTGAGAGAAATTACACAATCTACAGCATATTATGGATGCTGATGGTGTTCAGTTGAAGAGTTTCTATATCTGAAGGTGAGTACACAAGGTAAATCTGGGCAGATGTTCAAACTTAACAAAGCACCTTGGGAACTGTGTCAGACTGTACCAAAGCACAACAGTCAAGTACGACACAGAAGAACATACACAAAAGATAACATCTATTGATCAAAAAACAGATCTGACAATGTTACCGCAACAATAAATATGTTTTCAGATTTCAAATCACAACTCGATCTGAGTTCCACCTGAATGAAGAACATTCCCAATCATTTAGAAACCCAGGACACCATGGAGTTATCAATGCCTGACTGTATTACTATAGTTAAGCTTCTTTAGTTTATTTAGTATTGTTTTGCCTCACATTGGTTCATCTTACCAACTCACCTTAATTAGAAAACAAAACAGCAAAGCTACAGATGAAGCACTTAATTTCGGACAGTTTGAAACGCGAGGGCAGTGATTGGTAAGTGGTCTGCCCTCGCTCAAGGGAAAGCCTCCAGCTTGACTTGAGACCGCCCCCGTTATAAATACATGTAATTATAATGAAGCCAGCTGCAATGGATCATTGAACACCTGAAATTGAAATTCTGGCAACGCCCTCTTGGAAAATAGTGGGAGAGCTTGACCTTCCTCGAAACTGGTCGTAGGCAGGAACAGGTAAGCTGGAGTCCGAAATTAAGTGCTTCATCTGTAGGTCTGATTCAGTTCCCTATCTTGCTGCGGACTTGAACATTACCCCCGCTGAGCCAAGCATGTCTGTGAATGCCTCTTTGTGTGTAGGAACATAAGTGTTGGGGTGCATGTCCCTGTGCATTAAGCGTGCATTGGCCCCCTGTCCTGCTGCGCTGACCCCTCCCTATGATGAAAAGTAGTTGACAGAGGAGATAAGTGGTGTGTGAGTGTTTGTATACTCAGGAGAGAGGTTGAGGGCGAGAGTCAGCGCCTGAATATCATTTATATCAGGTGGAGAGCCAAAGTCTGGCTATACTACACTCTCCTCATGGCCCTCTCTTATGATTCATGAAAAACACCTGCCAGAGTATGCCCTGGGTTGCTATAGCCTGTGGGCAGAGTGCCCATGCAAATGCTGCCTGTTAGTGTGTGTGTGCGTGTGGACAGATGTGGCTCATGTTCTGCTGCAGACACAGAATGCTCACAGTGTTCTTATTAGCAGGATACACAGACTGCCTTTTTGTTGACTACCAGAAAGAGGAATCAATGCTATGAGTAAATAAACATTGACATGTATGTAAGATGCAGATACTGTAGACAGACACAAATGTGAGAAGAGCTAGATCAATGTTGAGAGCCTCAAACTAAATTAGTGAATATAAGAAATATTGAAAGATAAGAGAAATTAAAAAGGAAGAAAGTTATTTTTTAAAAGACAAATAGAAAAAGGAAGACTTCAAGACGGAACAAGAAGTAATTGACTGCAAACAAAGGAGAAAAATACATATTTAAATCATAAACTGAACATAAAAGCAACCCAACAAGGGAAAGGACAGATAGAATAATAAAGAAAGGAACACTGATGCCGTAGCGTTCACAGTCGTGCTGGAAACCACAGTTAAGAGCAACCGTCCTCAGACTCCATTCACCTCTCAGACGCAGGACTGTCGACCGAGAGTGGACACTGATTTATAATCCACTTCCTTCCCTCCCTCCCTCCCTCCGTTCCTCTGCAAGCCTCCACACCAGAATCCCTTCCGCTCCTTTAGAGCGTCAGCATGACAGTGTTGCTACGGCAACAGCATCCCACTGCAGAGGCAAATGTGAGCAGTAATCGGTCTGTTCGCTTGGCTGTGTCATTTATACTTATCACTGTTGTCATGTGAAATCCTTATGGTTAAATGTCTCTAAAATACTTTTTGGAGATCTGTATAAGGGAGACAAAAATGAACGAAAAGAATAAGGGGAAGGGAGGAGGACATGTGGCAAGACTTTTTGTCCTAGATGTGTGTAAAGCTCAGAAGCTTTTCAATTACATAATTGTTGTTTTTACTCCATTTAGATACATTGAAACACCCTCTCCATGAACCTGCACCCTATTAGCTTGTCCTTAGCCATGCTAGCATCTTTAAAGTATGAATTGGTTGAACTTTTTTCCAGACTGAAACATCTCAATTAGTGTCGGTTTGGTTTCATGGAAATGTTTAACATTCATTATCTCCAAACTAGGAATCTAACTTTGGCAGTTGGCTGTTTTCTTTAGCGTCACCAGCAAGTTTGTTCTAGTTGTTTCATCTAAAGTATCAACATTATTGAGATGGTGGCTATTACAGGGTGTTTGTGGGGTCTTAAAAAGTATTACAAGTTGATAAATCAATTTAGCGAAAATGAAGGCTATTAAAAAGTATTAAACGGCATTTTCCAAGGTATTACATGTTGTAGCTTGTTTTCAATAAATGGTCCAAAGAGGTTGTATTCTACAGTGTGCCTGAATGTAATCATTGCGTAGGTGTGTAGTGTGATTCTGTGTAGTTTATTTATGGCATCCCGTTGGATTAGACGTCATCTGAACAGGACATCGCACGCTCACTGCTTGATAGCGCGCGAAGCTCCGTTTACGCCGGTTGTTAAACAACATCGTTATGGGGAAATGCAAGTTTGCGTCCAAATGGTTGGAAGATAAGGAGGAAGGACAATCAATACTGAATATAGTCAATGTGAGGTAAAGTGTGTCGCCAATGTAACCGGTTAAAACTCAAAGTGGCGATGAGGTCTTAAAATGTATGGAAAGGGTCTTAAAAAAGGTCTTGAAAGGTCTTACATTTGACTTCAGGATCCCTGCATACCCTGTGTTAAATGTGGCGCAGATCATGTGAAACATTTACAACATTCAAGATTCAAGGCGTACAAAGCTACAGTGTAGTTATGACAATGACATGCTTAGGTCACAGGCTCCTCCAACAGTGCAACACAATAACATAGATAATAGTGCAAGAAAAGAAAATATAATATAATAGACATTGTGCAGAATAGTCTATACAAGTGGCATCATTTCATTTAACATGCTTCTAGCTGTGTTGTAAACACTTCACAATCTTTCTGCAAAGCACCATACAGAGTTCCTTGCACAAGCATGCCAAGCCATGGGTGCAATTGTCTGCAATTGATCAGGCAAATGCAACACAGTAATCTTGCTTGCCCCGCTTTGGATGAGTTGTTCTGGCCATCCCTGCATTGATTGCTCTTTGATTGTAGCTCTCCAGCTTTCCTCGGGGTCCGCTGGACTGTAAATCCATCGAATTTATCATATTGTTATTGAACTGAGAGATAGAGAGGCTGAAGTAGAGGACAGGGGATGGAGGGGTGGAGGGCAGAACGATAGACCAAATGACTCTGTGGTGTGGGAATTGGAAGATTTGAAAATATCTAATAAGAGAAAGAAAAACGGGGAAAAAGGGCAATTTGAGATGGAGAATGAAAGTGAAATGAAACAAAGCCAATTTAGCAGTTTGGAAGTATACCAGGGCTTATGAGGATTTGTGTATATATGTTGTGTGTGTGTAGGTGTGAAACAAACCCGTCAGCCCAAGGGGATGAGAAAACTCGATTCTGAATCCATTTTGAGGGCACTCAAATGACCTTGAGGCCCCCACGGCCAAGCAGACGCTGTCCTGCACCAAGCTGATTCAACGTCTCTCTTCATATCTGCTGCTGAGTGCGAAAGGAGCGAGAGAGGAGTGAGGGAGAGAGATGGAGTGGGTCTGTCTGTCCAGTAGCTTATAAAAAGTCCATTATGGTGCGCTTCTATCAGTTTGGGCTCTCCCAGATGGACCCTGGAGTAAATGGACAGCACCAGAGTGCTATAAACTCAGATTTGATGTACGGCTGAGAAATTGCTCTGTGTGTGTTCTGGAGTGTGTGTGTGTGTTGTTGTGCGTGTTTAGGAGTGTGTGCATTCAATCAAACGCGCTGCACTGAAAGAGCTGACAGTAGTCAACTGCAAACATTCTCGTGCCACTGTTTTGCGCATGCCATATACTTAACACAGCTGTTTTATATGTTAACATATGCATTCTCCTTCCACACACACACACACACACACACACACACACACA
>CALSBZ010014125.1:115813-137560 GCA_943591055.1 Gobionotothen gibberifrons
CCGACGCGATTTGTATATCTAAGTGCCTCATTTTCCATTCAGTGTCGAAATTAATATCCTCAGCCGCTCCTTTGATGGGATATTGGTTGTTGTGTTATTTTGCGTTTTTTTTTTTTTTTTTTCCCCCCCCCCTCTGGTGTTTTGTGGGGGGGTGGGGGGGGGGGGGGGGGGGGGGGCACCTCTGGGATTGCCTGAATGGGATCACACCAAATTCAAGTAGACTTAGAATGTGGGGGTGTAAGCAAAGAGACATACAACTGTTTAATGAACTTGATGTGATATAAAAAATTGTAATAGTTTTTTTTACTCTGATTTAAAATCTGTTTGTTGGATTGGTTGATCTCTTTGCTCTTAGATTAAAGCCTAACAAAAAGACATGACATCCATAAGTAATACATCAAATGCTCTAAGATCAAACATATGCAGTTTGAATCTGAGAAAATTCGACACATGCAAGTATGAGCCTTTTCAACCCTGATGTTTAGAACATGACGGCCAATCGAGCCAACTCACTGATTTATCTGAAAGATCTGCAGGGGAAATGTTCTTAATAAACATCCTCTATTCTGTTTCATATTATGCACTCAAAAATATACAAGGCACACACGCAAACATAAGTGTGAACACGCTCACTACTTCACGGTTTCTCCCAGAGTATCCTGAGGTGGGGAGAGTGCAGTCTGCATACTTAAATTCAGTTGGCCAGAATGTTCTATTTTCGGCTTTCTTTTTTAACATTTATTTGTGTTTGTGCAAAAGTTAGGACTTAGATGTATGGGTATTTTATGAGTGTGGGTGGATATGTCTCTGGGCACATCTCTGTGCATGCGTGTATGTGTGTCTGCACGAGTTAGGGAACATCAAAGAAAAGTAGCTTGGACAGAAAGCCAATGAAGTGAAAATAGAAAAAAAAAAAAATCTCCTTGTTTTCTCAAGTATACAACTCCTAAATTAAGGTGATACAGATAATCAATTTTAAGTAATGCACTGAATCTTGACAAAGCAAACTAGGCACTAATTGCTTTGGCAAATTAACTTTTTTTGGACTATGTACTGAAGTCTTTTATGCCCCAAGGCGTGCAAAGTAAAGTAGTATCCCTCTACTTCTGTTCCGTTTAGCTACTGCTCATTTACCATGGATTCAGTGACATTTAAAATATAGAGCGGAACAATTGTGCATTATAAATACAGTGTGTGTGGGTCAGTGCGTAGTCAATCGCTGCCACATCACACTTCCGGTAGTGATTTAGAAAAGAGACTGAGGGTGCATGCAAGGATACATGAACTAATGGCAGAAGAACACACAAAACTACACTTGCACAGAGCCTTATAAGCAGGTTTAAATAATACAGCATGCTACAACCAGAGGAAACTGCTACTAATGTTGGTCATTCTTAGGATCAATATGATGCATGTGTCCTATTAGAGGATATGCATTTGCAAAAGCTAGAAAAAGTTAAAGCCGATATCTTTTTACATCATACATCATTAGCACTTATATTTAAAATGAAATAGATATTAAAGACGAGAATGATAGTTTTGCTTCCTAATTAGCTGTATTCTCTGTGGTGTGAATGTGTGTCCTGCTAAGTGTGTATGCATGTTTGAATAAAGAAAAGTGTGCATGGACATTTTCTCCTTTCTCTTTGAGCCTATTTGCATTTGATTTAGAAACCCAGGCCAGAAGTCATTCATTCTATATGACTCCTTTATCTGAGCACTTTTTTCAGCCAACACACCATTCTCTTGCAAAGATGAATATCTGGCATTCATTAACTTTGTGAATGGGTGTTAAGAGATATATCTGTCACTTTGGGGTTTCAAAGTTCATCAGTTTGTTCTTTACATATTTGTATTCCCTGCTGCTTTAAACATGTTCTTTTCCATCTCCCTCTGTGACTGCAACACGGATGGCAATAACATCCCTTTTAATGTGCACAGTTGAACTACAAAGAGCTGTTTTATGTTAATGGTGTTGTTAATATAGACAATATATTTCAAAGAACTGCTTTTTTTATGACTGGAAATACCACTGGATGGGGAGTGATTACTCTGTCACCAATAGGTGGTGTAAGAACATCCTAAATGCTGTCTCTGAGGACATTTTTATCGTTTTTGTTATTGCTTATCTGTTTCTACCCATGTCCTCCTCCAGGACATATCTCCAATATGCATCTCCAATTTATATTTTTTCCACTAATGTGTCTTAGACCCAGAGCTGCTCTAGCTTGATTTGATAGGCTAAATGATTGGCTTTGCACAGTCAGACTTCAGATGGACTTGTTCTTGGTTTGAGAGATGGAGATTACATTTGGATGAATAAGTAATGTCTTACAAGCAATCTTGTAGTGTCGAAGTGAAAAAAGGAAATATGCTAAATAACATAACTGTGACTGAATTGTGTGTGTTTTTTTGTACTGGGTTTGATAGATGAAGATTCGATTTCAATGAATAAGTAATGTCCTACAAAGCAATCTTGTAGTGTCCTAGAAAAAAGGGAGGTTAAAATTGCTCCTGCTGAGCTGATTGACTGTATTTTTATTTATTTTTGAACTTGTTATTGTATCACGTTGCTTCTGTCTTCTGAAAAAGTTTGGCAGTGTGGGATGAGAAACACCTAAGAAATCTGCCTCACTTTGAGGATTATATTTTATTTTTATCAGGACTTGGAAATCAGTCTTATTCCATAGTTGATACCAGACTAATTTAACTATTAAGAACCCAACATTGCCTTTTATACTGCAGTAAAAACAAATGCTTTCAAACCAGTAACATGATAATGACATTTAAAATGAATAAAAGATTGCACTGGTTGTTCATTGCTGGCCAGAGTATGACTTAAAACTACCAAAATGATTGGATTGCACGATATTTTTTTATTATTCCAACGGCCCGTCCACACAGCAGCGTTAAAAAAATCTTCCAACGCTTCTGCCCATTCACTTTGAATGGGGTGACGTCACGTTGCCTCACTTTTCGCCGAACTGCATTGTGGGGAAGCAAAGCGAAGATTTTCCACGATTTTCAGGATTCAAAAGTTAAGCAATGTTCAACTTTTGAAGCTGAGGTGGAAGCGTCAGCCAATCGAATCCCATTTATGCAAATCTGACAGTACAATCGCACTGATAGCAAATGGTACCAAGATTGACGCTAACCTAGACGGCGCTATATTCTGCTATTTAGTCCGATACCATACAAAGTTATTGCCATTGTAACTTGAGTTATGTTTTGCTTTTGGGGGTATGCAATGTGAAATCAATATTAAACAGCTCATTAATGAAGTATCCTCAAAGATAAGTCCTCAATATTTAAAATGAGCGAACAAACGTTAGCTTTATCCATCGGTTTGCTATGCAGCACTTACAGAAGTATGGGTTAATATTTAACCACTATTCTCTATGTTAGAAGCTTTTTGTGTAGTGGAAGCATTTAAAAAAATACATATTTGCTAAGTTAACATCTACTTGCTTGTACTTCATTTCAGCGCGGCCCACTTTTGAGCTGGAAAAGGCATTTCATAAAGTTTAAGACTAAAGTACTGATACAATCCCCATGCTGCTTTTTTCCTTCTACTCTATACGGTATAGCCATTTTGTAGAGCAGCTGAAGCACTGATACCATGTTTTTAACTGAAATTAAGGATATTTCACTATTTACCAGCTCTCTATATCTCTGTACTTTTTAATACCACAGAACTCTCACTCTATCTCAGCCTTCTACTCCTGCTCCTCTGAGCCTCGCTTCACAGAGTCGGCTTAATTATTTATCGCCATAATTTATTTAGCTTTGCTCAACACAGGACCAGCAATCTCTAACTTTCTCTCCCTTCCCATCCTTATATCTTGGTTTCTATATCTTTCGTTCGGCATCCCTTCAAATGTTCACCTCTCTCTTTTGTCCATGTCTTTCAACGCGGCTTAATCTCCTCTGGTCTCTGGCTGAGGCTTTCAGTGTTTTTTCGAAAAAACTTCCTGTTTTTCTTGGCCTTTTTTCTTTTATCCCAAAGTCTGATAAACCTTTTGAGCCCATATCTTGTTGTGTTCTTTCACATTCACTCTCCTCCTTTTACAAATATATCTGTTTTAATTCATTCCTCTTTTTGACACGTTCATTATGTCATTGTATCCTTTTTTGGTGTCTCCTAATACATTTATTTTGTATAATTGTTCCTCTATCTGTCTCAACATACCCAAAGGTTGGTTTAGACAGCCTCAAATGATTTCAGCTCTTTGTGAATGTTTGTTTATATTAGTGTTTCTCTTAAATGGCACAATATGCCAATCTAACAAAGCTTGAACACTGTGAAATAAGACATGCAAGAACCTGGTGTCAGTCAAGCACCATCACAACAATTCACATTATCTGCAATTTTTGTTGGCAACTCTTCTCATGTATTCTATTAATCAATGTATTTCAATGTTAGTTGATGCAAAAAAAAAGGGTTGAAATGGGCAATAGAGATAATAAAAAACAAAAGGGAGGGAAAAGGATGAGAAACATTTAGATTCTTTAATTGGTGTGTGGCGTGTTTGAAGTCAGTTGAGTGTTGGATCGTCTGGGTACCTCTACATACTAACTGAAAGCTTTAATACTTTCAGTGGCAAACTTTCCACATTCATTTCGTTATCATGACTCAAGCTGCATGACTTCAAAAAGCGCTCGATCCTAACCTCCATTCTCTTTCATGTAGCAACATGTCAGTTCATTCTCAATGCTTGTTGTCCATTGAAACTGGAATGTTTTTTTGTGGAGGTCAGAAGTTCACCTCCTTCATGTTTTTTTAAGGAATGTGCTCTCAGACTCATTTGATATCTCATGTTTCTCCCATTCTCTAACCCTCCTGCCTGCGACGGGATGCTCCGACCAAATCCCTCATCTCCCATCCCCATGGTGTGTGTATGTTTGTGGGTGTTTGCAGTGCATGGGCTTTGGGAGGAGTGGTCGTCATGGAGTCTGTGCTCTGTGACCTGTGGGCGGGGCTCCAGGACTCGAACCAGGAAGTGTGTAAACGGAAGCGCGGCAATGGCTTGTGGATATCCCGAGACTCAGACCAAACTCTGCAACATAGCAGTGTGTCCTGGTTAGTACCATCCCCATTTACATGATACACCCTGACCAGCATGTCTCTCTGTCTTTTCATGGATCACCATTTTCAAAAACAACTTTTATATGTACACTTTCTCACTGCATTTATATTTTCTGTTCTTCCATTATGCTCTTGTAGTGACCGAGTTACTCCCTCCTCTACTTAATTAATAATTGGACTAATGCTGCACTTATGTCCCGTTTTGCAGACTGTAGGAGCAGTTGAGTAGAAACACATACACGCTAGCCTCCATTAGCTACAGCTTAACTTTTCTTAGTTTTAAATAACATTTTACTTTGTTTGAGGCCTTAACTACTGATCTCTAGTGGTGCTAAATAGTAGAGTTAGCATGCTGAACTAAGATAGTAAACACTTTTTTGCGGAATGAATTAGCTTTATCATTGTGAGCATGTTAGCCTGCTGATGTTAGCATTTTGCTCAATGCACCATAGTCCCTAAGTGAATCCTCAATTACCTCTAGTGAGGCCGTTTACTCTTAGTCTTGTTGGTTTGACAGTTTGCTGCTTTCCCTTTTCTTTTTTCTATCTAATGTTGTACAAAATATCTACTGTATAAGCTATTTGTTTTACTCGTTATTGGAATTTGACAAATGTAGTTAACATACCACAATGCAAATGGATAAATTGGGCTTAATTTCCATGATTCTATAGTGTGACAATGTTAGTTATGGGTGTAAACAAATTGGAATAATGCATGAACACTTCCAATTTGGAGTAGTGGGAAATAGTTTCCATTCTAACTTTTCTGCTGACAACAACAACCTCCATATGTCCCGCCTGCTTATGCTCACTGCTTATATTAATCTCCTGCATACTTTTCAGTTTCATGTTCACCTCTGGTCAGCCATTGCAGTCATGCCCACTCCTCAACGCTCACACCAGAAATCGTGCTGGGTCGTAGCCTAGCAACGCCTTTAGGTTGGACTTCTATGCTTCCTCCATGGTTGGCTCGGTTTAGATTGCTAAGAAGTCCTGCCGTGGAGGTCTTCAGCTTTTGTCTCTGAGATTACCTGTTAGGTCTATACCTTGTCAAGAACAGCAATAAGTCACTGGTGCAGTCCCATCTAATTCTAGTATCAAAGGTATCTCGGGACATTATTCCAATCTGGCTCAGGCTGCCCAGCTGAAACATCTTCATCAGGCTGCATTGGAGTGGAAAAGGACAGACTAGCGATTGAAATAAGCTCTCAATACCAGACTCTTGAGAAAAAAGAGAGGGAGGCTTTGGCCAATAGCTACCTCAGCCTATCACAGAGGAGGTTTCCAGATGCAAACATTTGAGATAAAAATACTTACATCTATCCATTAGATGTGATAAACTTTATGAAAGGAAAACCCTTTGGCATTTTGAAACTACACTTCAGGCACATATATTGCCACTGTGCGATGTTAATGTTTCTTTAAAGTGTCACTTTTGAAAACCACTTAATATGAAAGCATGGACATTAGAATGGAATATTCATTCCAGTTATTAAATGTGTGCTTGCTGCGTTCTCAGAGGCTTCTATATAACATTGGAATAATGGCATCAATGGACACAAACTAACACACAAGACGGCTTGTAAAACAATTGCTGGCTGCTTTGTTCTTTTTTAATTATAACTGTTTTAAATCCCGACTCGTTTTGAGTGTGTATGTAATCACTCACTGGGTAAGCAATTACTGTACAACAGGGTGAGTGATTTTTATGTACAATTGCTAAGGTAAAGAATCCTTTTTCTTTTACCTTTATGACATTATATATATTCATATATATGTGAATGCCACTGAAGCCTTTCTTGGCTAAAGATTTAGTGTTGTTATGCTCCCGACTGAGTCATGTTTTTGTGTGGCTTTTTTGTTTTAATGTTTTTTTTCAAAGCAGTGGTTTTATAAGGTTAATATTTAAATAAAACAAAACTGTCCCCATTGCCAGACAAAGAGGCTGCAAAGTTATGGCTCAAAGAGGAAGAAACAGGGAGACGTCGTAATCCAAAGTATGGCCTCCGGGATGTTTTGCCATGCTGTTTTGGGAACAGTGATGGAAATAGGGGGTTTGGGAGGAAGGCTCTTCCTTCAAGGGCCTGAAGGAAATGTGTGTATGTGTGTACTCCTATGGTTTATGTGTTTGTGTATGAGAGTGTGTGAATCTATCACAACAGATTCTGCTTGCTTATGGGAGTTCAAAGGCAAATGGTCCTTTGAAATGATGAATACCAGCACAGGCCTTTTGGCAAAATCCTCCATGCATAGAAAATAGAACTGATGGATCCTTTGTGTGTATGTTTGTGTGTCTGTGTGTATGTTTATGTCTCAAAGATTGGATCTTATTTGAAGGCAGATATTCAGACAGTATACTCTAATATTCTCTATCTATACTGCACAGTGTTAAACCCACATAGGAATTAATCTAATTTGTTCTCTTTCTCTTTCACTGTGAAGAGTTATCTCTCTTCACAGTGGCTCATCACGTATGTAAACACAGACTAAGACATCAGACAAATGCATGCATGTTAAAGCAAAGTTGTAAATGTTAATGGCAGCTGATGCATCACATATGACTACAATCAACAGATTAAGAGTTAAACCAGCAGAAATGTCACACATGAATAATTGATTTTACCAGACCTTTTAAAGCTAATGTCAAGATCTGAAACAAGCTATATATAAAATAAACAGTCAGACATGAATCCCTGTGTGTCATTGGCTATACTGTCTTAATAGTTGAAGTCACTGGTGAGAAAACAGCCTCCCAGGAGAGAGTTCCCATGCTAGGTTTCTATATGCCATTTGTTTTGTCACGTTCACACTGAAATGCTACCCAACAGTGTTGGCCCCAGCTAGTTGGAACAGAGTAAAAGCCACACACAGCGTGATTGACCACATTACCAAGGATAGATGGCAATGGCTTCCCACTTGGGAGAACCAGACAAATACATTTACTGGACTGTACATTCTCTACTTAAAGCCCCTGTGTGTAGAATGTGTGCCTCGATATATCATTTTGAGCCCAAACAAGTAACAGTTTTCACTTTGAATTGCTATTCCTTAATATAAACACAAATAGACAGGCTGATGTATTAAAGAATATACACACTAGCTATATACAGACCAGGTTTCTTCTCTTTTTCATAGCCTGTTAAGATGTGATTAAACTTACCTTGACTGTCATTCTACACAGTTTCAAAAAATACTTTGCTCGAACTATCAGAGCATTCATAATGTATATTTATTTTCAGCATAGACCTCTGCATCAACTCGGCTTGACTTAAGGTTACATTACATAGAAAAGTACAACTTTAAAGGATATCAGTTGTATGCAAGCTCTACAACAATATTTTGATTGATCAAATGTCTTTCAATTGTAGTTAAACCAACAGATAATTCTCACCCAACTCTGCTCTATATGGAGTTTGAATGTATTAGTTTCGTCTTAGAGTCCCGTTTCCATCAATCACTTTCAAAAGCTGGCCACTTTTTAAACAAAACATTATTGGATCTGAATAGATGGTATAATATATAATACATAATTGCTCGCTGACTAGCTCACCATTACCCCTTAATAAGGTCATCTGAGTTAAAGGTTTTGTGAGAATTTCAGTTAATTTCGAGGTTAAAATCATTACACTTTGTTCAGTACAGTTATGTTGCGAAATAGGACAATTCAAAGCATATTTCAGGTCCATATGCTGGAGGCAGGACATAGTAACACTGCTGTCAACAGAATTGAGCCTTGTGTTGTTTGTCAATTCAAATGATCACCTCTAGGAATGTGTGTGTGATAAACAAACAATATATAAAAAAAGATCAATAATTACCATTTGCAACAATACAATATTAAGTCCCTTTATAAAGAGTATTATAACATATAAATGGACATTATCACAGGTTAGTAATTGGTTCTCCTGTGAGTGTTCGGTTGTACTCAAGGGTTCTAATTAAAAATGCATTGAGGAATGAATTAAGAATATTTGTCACAGATTGTTTTCACCTAGCGTGCCTTTTCTCAGCAGAACGCTGTGTTCTGTTTTGTGACACAGATCCTCAAAATGGTATTTTACAAGCTTTGAAGTTAATGGCATACCAGAAATCTTTAACTGTGCACCCAATTAATGATTAAACTCCCTGTTTTAGATGATCATAATTGTTTTGCATTTCGGATATTCCATTTGACGACTCAATTACTCCAGGAATGCTCTCTTATTAAAGGGGACAGTGGGGGCTTTGATTACACCTGTGCTCATGAGGCTTTGGTTAAGCTATTTTATATGCATGCATTGTTACGACTGGCAGGTCTGAATTGTACTGAAATGATGTTAATTTGTGTATTCATCTATTTCTGCAGTCAATAATCCACATGTGGAGCCTTTCTAATATCACTTTGAATGAAAACCCAACAGTATGTACTCTGTGTGAACTCTTTAAAACACTGCATGATATGAATAGTAATGGGCAAATTTCACTCTAGATATTTGTGTTTGTTTGTTTGTTGCTTTCAATGGAAACTCATTATATATACTGTTTACTTGTAGCCCTCTCTCAGTTTCTGTCCTGTGTCTTTTCTCCCTTTGCACCTTTCTTGACCCAAAAATCTGCTTCACCAATCTGAATCAATCTGCAGATTTCCCCATGTCTCTCAAAATCTTCTTCTATCAATCTCATTCATTTGCCTGTCTCTCTCTCTGTCCCTCACCCCCTTCCCCCTCTGTCTAGTGGAGGGCCAGTGGTTGGAGTGGGGGCCGTGGTTGAAATGCAGTGTGACCTGTAACACGGGAAGCCAGCAGAGACAGAGGCGCTGCAGTGCGTCTGTGCACGGCTGGGCTGAATGTAATGGGGATCATCAGGAGAGCAGAGAATGCACCAACCCTTCCTGCAGTGGTAAGGCGTACAAATTAATTATTAGTATTCACACTCGCAAATGTAATTATGCAAACATGCATTATCGAAAGGCATCTGTATGGTTTTCTTTGATTCTAGTCCACACACCAGCAGTTTGTGGGTTGGGACCCAGTTTGTTTGGACTGGGGTTCCCGGAGGACAAAAATACTAGTGTGTTTTATTGAGCCTAGGGCCCACAATGGGTTCCTATTAATTAAGTTACCACACTGAAAAATTGAAAAAAGCCTAGAAATTGCTGCCTTGAAGTTGTAACCTAAATTTGCTACTCATCAACAACTCCCATATTTTCTTCCCCTAACATGCTGCTTTCTTTCGCTCTCACACTTCCTCTCTGCTCCCCAATCTTCTCCGGCGGTGCTATGCTCCTGTTCTAGGTGGAGGTAACTGGGGCAACTGGAACCACTGGAACCTCTGCAGCAAGACATGTGACTCGGGTTGGCAGCGCCGCTTCAGGATGTGTGAGGGGACCGGAGACGAGGGCTATCCATGTGAGGGCTCAGGAGAGGAGGTCCGGGCCTGTAATGAGAAGAAGTGCCCTGGTCAGTGACTCTGAATGTGTGTGTGTGTGAGCGGACAAAAATGAGGGATAACACTGTTAGTTTATGTACTTATTGTTCATGCTTGGAAACTTGCTTGGTTTCAATTCTCTGCATGCGGCTCCTGCTGGGTCCCTATTGGAGATTGTGTGCATCTGTGCCCAATCACATGCACAGTAGGCTGTCAGGCAGCATGGACGTTATTACCAGTGGTTTTTCTTTTATATTTGTATGTAGTTGTGAGCCCCTAACAGTAGATTATTATTATTTGATAGGAAATATTGATTTTGTTTGTCTGTGGCTTGTGGCGCATGTATTTCTTCCTCCCTGTTTACCTAAGAGATACTCCATTTCTCCTTTTATATCTCCTCTCCACATTGCGCTAATCTAACTCGCCTGATTTGAACCGTTCAGTGTTTCTCTGCCTGGTTAAGACGAGATGTTCAATGTCATTGTCAGCCGCTGCAGGAAACAGTGTTGTTTAACAAGCATTCCTCTTGACTGTAGCTGTGTGTGCTTGTGGAATATGCAAGTGTATGTTCTGTAAAAGCCCAAATGCCATATGTGTACGTGCTTGCTTTTAGCTCTGACAGGCTACAAACTATCAACTTTAGAGTGCATCTTCCATCGTGAGTGACCCCTTTGTTTTGAGTAACTCCCGACCATATTTTACACAAGACGCGGATATTCTCTGTTGGCATTTCAGGGGAACATCGTATCATATTTTCTCTCTTTTTAAGTATATCTCTCTCTCTTTCTATTCACTCTCCGTCCCTTTTCATCTCTATGCATCGCCTCTGCCAACACTCGTCTGCCCCCTCGGAATATCTTCAGAGCACACTCCCCTGTTTTTTTTTTTTTTCATCAGGGTTATGAAAGAGAGGGAGGGGGGGGGGGAAAGATGAAAAAAAAGAGGGGGGGGGATGAAGAGGGAATGAGATACTGTACTGAGGCAGTGACACTGACACAGAGCACTGAGCAATGTACAAGGGAATAAGATTGGGAGCTGCTGCAGTAGAACATTGATTTGAATCTTGTTTTTTTTTTGGTGCTTCTCTGTCTCTCTTTTCTCCTGCGATGTATGTGTCTATGGGAGTGTGTGCATGGTGATTCCTTCTTGTTTCTGTGTGCCTGCCTGCTAGACTGCTTTATATTGCCTTTCTCTGCCTTCTCGGTTCGCTTAGGTTAATATTCTTCGGCTTTCGGCCTACTTACCTGTGGCGTCCCTCAAAGCTACATGTTGGGACCTCTCCTGTTTTTATTTTATTTGCTGCCCTTTGTGTCCATTATGTTTGAGAAAGATGATATTCCTTTGCATTGTTTAACTGATGCTGTACAAATATACTTGTTTATAAAAAATCTTTTAATCTTAATAAAGATTGGACTGAGCATGTTATCTCGGAAGACCTGACTTATTCGATGACTCTGGATGAGCACTTTAGCTTCTCCCCTTTGTTCCTTTTGTTAAGAATATTCTCATTATTTTTGACAACTTCTATTTCATGAACCAATATTTTAAGTTGTGAAAAACGAGCTGTGTTTTGTCAAGGCTGTTAGCCCTTTAAAGCCGAGTAAGACATTGAACTACTCTTATTCTTTCTATGTGGGTGTAGAACATTTGTCTTAGTCATCTGCACTTACTTCAGAATGCAGCTACTTGTCTTCTTCCTGGTAAAAGGAAACATCCTTTTATATCCCCTTTGTTTGCCTTTCCCCACTGTCGATTTCCAGATTGATTTAACGGTTGAATTGCCTCTACTTACTTCTAAGTAGAGCAATATGGTCGAGTAATCAGATGCTCCTGGTTTTTTCCAGAACTAGACAGAAATACGGTGGTGACAAAGCTTTTGCTGTGTCAGCCGCTAATCTATGGAACAGTTTTTATTCATATAAAAATGTTTTTGATTACAGAATCCTTTCAGTCGCTGCTAAAGGCCCAACTCTTCCTCTTAGCATTTGATTGAATTAAACTTGACACCTTGACTTGATCTTCTATTGTGCTGCAATTGCTTTACTATTAGTATTGATTTTGTATTCTTTTTATTGCATTGTATTGAATTGTATTGTTTGCCAGTTCAGCACTTTTGTCAACTTCTATTGTTTGTATTTGTGCTATACCAGTGAAATGGATTGACTTTATTTGTTGTGCATTTCTCACCTTACTCTACAGCTCCTCATGAGATATGTAACGAAGATAACCTTCTCTCTATGTCATGGAAAAGGGCCTCAGCTGGAGAAACTGTCTACAACAAGTGTCCAACTAACGCCACAGGTCAGTCATAATGCTATGCTATATCCAAAATATGTTGGCTTTAAAAAATATTTTAGCCAAGGCTTTCTAGAGATTGTGATGGTGTTAAGCTTGGAGTCATTAGTATATCAGACATTACACTATACAAACGTGAATGTATTGGTTAATCGAAAATAAGTAAAAAGCTAGCACTAGAAAAAAGACCAAGCTACATAACACATGTCCAATAAGATCAAGTTTTCTATCCCCATAAACAAACTCAGTATTTGACATGAACAGTATAAACTAAAACGAGATAAAAAAAAAGAACGAGATAAATTTGAAAATGTCTAAGATAAATGAAGAAAAAAAAGGGCAGCAGAGAGATAGCTTTTGGAGACAGAAAGACTCAAATCAACAAATAAAATCAAGAAAGTATTGGTTGACAGCGGTGGACATTACACTGTTTTCAACTCATGCATTACCCAGCATCTATTCATCAGTACAGCAGATGTGTCCTGCTTGATTGTAAGGCAAGGCAAGGCAAGTTTATAGCACTTTTCTGTACGCAACAATTCAAAGTGCTTTACATAACAAATTAAAAGACTTTTTAGGAATAAATACAGTAAAAACACATTATACAATTTTACAACAGGCATTACAAAGCAAAGATAATAAAATAATTAAAATAAACACCACAGGTATACAATACATGTTTAAAAGGCATACTGTAGTTCGAATATGAGCATCTCAATTAAAAGCAGCGGCAAAGAGATATGTTTTTAGTCTCGATTTAAAAATACTAAGCGTTTCTGCGGACGTGCATGATTTGGGTAGTTTGTTCCAGAGTGCCCGACACTCTGGAACAAACTACCCAAATCATAACAGCTAAATGCTGCCTCTCCATGTTTTGTTTTTACTCTCGGAACCGATAGCAGACCCGTCCCAGAAGACCTGAGGCACCTTGATGGCTCGTAATTATGCAGGAGTTCAACAATATACGTTGGTCCTAAACCATGTAATGATTTAAAAACTAGCAATAGTACTTTAAAATCAATTCTTTGATTGTAGTCAAACCTTATTTGTTTATTACTTATCACAGTAATTACTTATCACAGTCATTTGAATTTAAACTGAGGATTTCCTTGAGCAGCTGGCTGCCAGGCATTCCCTTTTAACTTCTAAAAACTAAAACAACAACAAGCCTTGATTTTCTTGTATACACTTTCTTCTTTAGAATTTAAGCCAAGAGCAGATGTGGTTCAGAATGCTTGTGATATAATCGTGTTTCTACATCTATCATATGGTGTAGGATCTGACATCAAAACAAGTAGAAAGCAGGAATCCGGTAGCTTGCCAGTAAAATATTCTAGCTTCAAGAATATTACATTTATGGTTGGCTTCAAACTAAATTAACTGTGAAACTTAACATTTGATTAATGTCACTCTCATACTATAAAAACACTTATTTGGCTAGGAAAACATGTGTTGTCTTAGTAAAGTATTTTGGCAGCTTCTCCAGTGTGTCTGCTGTCTGCCATGTTAGAAACGTCAGCAGGTGCAAGCTGCCAAACACTGTGAACAAAAACAATTCTTCTTAACAATTCTGCTCCAAGAAAAGGCAAATAGAATAAGTCCCCTTTTGTTTTTAATTTTTAATAATATAAAAGTGCATATAATGATGTAAATGGTTGTAAATGTGCTCAGGCTTCTCTCGTAAAAATGTATCAAGCTGACTGCCTCTGTATTAACCCCGACTTTATTAGTGTTACAAATGGGAATAACTCAGATCAAGAATTCAAGCAAGATGGTTATGTGTTTTGGGCACTACAATCATTTTTAAAACAATGAAAATCTTTCTTAATTTAGCATCATGTATTATTTGCCTGGAAACAGCAGCAGGGTTATTAATCATTCATGGAAAGCTTTAGACACAATATTACAAGGAATGGATTTTGTAGATTCATTATAAACGATTTCTCTCTATTTCTCTCTTTCTAGGATCTGCTAGTCGTCGTTGCATGCTGGATAATAATGGAGTTGCTTTCTGGGGTCCTCCGAGCTTCGCCAGATGCGTCTCACTTGAATATAGATATTTACATTTATCTGTAAGTACTTAGAAATTCTTCCTCAAGAAGGAAAGCAATTAATGTGTATGTTGGTCTAGATTACATCATTTCAGCCAGTTATTTATCACCTCCTACGTAACTCATCTTCTGAATCATTATTGAATATATGAGAAAGGAAAGGCTCTGTCTATTTTCAAACATTATTTTCTACCTCAAGTGTCCTTCTTTCACCCATCCTGTACCTCTGTTCAACTTTCTTTGTTTAAAAAGTTAACCACAAAAAAAACCGAGTGTCTGTACTCGAGGCTTGCCATATCTCTAATTAGCTTTTCCAGAGCTTTGTGCTCGCACTTATCAATTAATGAATATAGCTAATGAATGTGTTCACCAGCCAGACTGTTTTCCTGCTCTGTGAACTTTAACCTCTCTCATCTCCTCGATGATGGCAGAAGGAGATGGGGGTCAGGGATTGTGCACCGTGGAGCTGATTGCACTGTTCGTTTCTGTTTCAACCTTTCATTAACACCAGGAGTCAATAATTAATTTTCTGTGATTGCAGTTATCTTCTATTCTTCCAGGCTCTCTCGCCCTCTCTCCCGCTCTCTGCCTTTCACATTCTCACTCAGTCTTGCTCTCTGTATCTCTGAAGTGATGAGATCCAATTTCTGCGTGAGAGTGTTGCTTGCTCGCCTATTTTAAGCACTAGAACAGAAATCAAACCATGTACATCGAGTGAACCGTATACTCATCCCCCTTCGGCTCACCCTTAACATTCCTGTGATTTCGTAGGAAAGAAAACATTACATTTGGTTTGTCATTTTTCACCAGCTACTTCTTTTGAATATGTCTACTACATGCCAGTTAGTGCCAATGGGCGTGCCTTGTATTATCAAGCAGGGGTGAAACCATCAGCATCTTTCAATTTCTGTCTCTCTCTGCACACTGTAGTTACGAGAGCATCTCGCGAAGGGTCAGAGGACCCTGGCTGGGGAGGGCATGTCTCAGATCGTAAGGACTCTCCTGGAGCTCTTGCAGAGAGGGAGCTACTACAGTGGCGACCTTCTCTTTTCCACGGAGATCCTGCGAAATGTGACGGACACCTTCAAAAGAGCAACCTACGTCCCAGCTCCCGACGACGTGCAGGTGAGCACAATCCACTGAGCCTTCTCTAAAAGCGCCCTCAAGTCACCAAACACACAGCCACACACACAGTTACATTTGCAACCCCTTCAAATGTATTCAATATAGAGGCTCTATTTTCTACTGCACGTGGTGTGCATAACAATGAACTACATAGTTGCTCTAGCCTCAAATGGGATTGTTTGCAGCATTTTCTCTCTTTGCACTGCCTGTAAGAGAACAACATGTTTCAGTCAGTTCTTTGACAGACATTGTTTTACAATATGAACAAAGGTTAAACTCTGCTAGACTTTACAGATTAAACTGTGGTACTGCTGCTTTTCTTATTTTTCTCATTGGATTGGATTCAGTCTCATGTGTGTGCAAAGAAATACAATATTGTTTTTTAAATGGTGAGTGGTTTCAGGTTTTGTACCTAAAGTAACTGCATTGACAACATCTTCGTCTTGTGTTTAGAAACTCTTCCAGGTAGTCAGCCTCATGTTGGACATGGACAATGTGGAGAAATGGGAGGACGCCCACCAGGTAATGCCTTTTATGTGTTTATGTGTGTTACTGTATGTATACCTTTTATTTGACGACTAAATCGATAAATCGACTAAATACCCAGCAACCGTTTTTTTTTTCTTTTTCTAACCTGTGTATCCTTGTGACTATTATTATTTTGTTGTTTTGTTTCCCATTGTAAAGCGTCCTTGGGTCTCTTGAAAGGCGCTATAACATTTGTAATTATTATTATTAATATTACAAGAATCTACCAACAACATTAAACACTTGGTGACGATAACAACATAAAGAAATATCATTGACGAAAAAAGGCAAGACCGAAATATAGTTTTAAAATCTTAACCAGGACATTTGTGTGACGAAGGTAACTTGGACTGATGGCTTCGGGCCTATGTGCACATTTGTATACTATTTATACTATGTATTGATGTAGTTTTTATTGTATTGCACATTTTTATACAATTTATACTATTTATTGATGTAGTGTTTATTGTATTTTGAAATGTGTTCCCCTTTCCCCATGTCTGTTGCCGTTGATTGTGTGCACCTGGTGCCCTGTGTTGTCTCCTCCCCCCTCACCTGTGTCCTGTTGGGTTGATTGGTCTGTGTGCATTTAGGCTCTGGGGTTTTTCTGTTTGGGAGAGTGTGTGTGAGATCCTGGTGGCTGCAGGCTGTGCTCAGGGAAACAACAGCAGGCTTGAGGCTGTGTGTCATTGTGTTGATCATTTAATAAATGCCCACACCGGGTTATATTTGGGACGTTCTGCCTCTGCCTCCTTGCTTGGTCGGGCCACTCAATTGTCAGCTTCACAATTTGACACGGGGCTAAGACTCAATACAAAAGTAGCACTTTATACAAAGCGTCCTATATGTGTGTGTGGTAAAAACTGTACATTTGAATATGTGTAAGTGTGTGAAAATGCGGGAATGACCACATCCCACAATAACTTTTCATTAGTCATAAAAGCACAACTGTTTACTAAATACAATGGCTATATATCAACTCTACTAGGTGTGTTTATGTGCACATTTGTGTGTTTTTTGTGTGGGACCACGTTTGAGCCCTTGAGGAGGTATGTTTACTTCCCATCTGGACCCTATCAAATATATAATATATCCTGCATCGTTACAATGAACCATTCTGGAACATAAGAAAGTGCCATGGATAAACATTATTCCAAGGGGCGAGACATTTCTCATAGAAAGTTTTCAATGGATTACACTTTTATGAAGAAATGATTCATTTTTCACCCTTCCCCCTTTTAACCGAAGGTCGCTCCCGGTGCTGCTTTGCTGATGAGGATATTAGAAGATTTCATTCACCTCATTGGAGAAGCCCAGAAGCCTTTCCAGAGTTTCTTGGTGGTTACCAACAATCTAAGTAAGTTTCCAAATCATCCAATTGAAATGCTCATTTCAGGGTTCTTACGGTCATTAAAAACCTGGAAAAGTCATGGAAATTCTAAATGCTAATTCCAGGCCCTGGAAAAGTTATGGAAAACAATATCTTTCCCAAAGTTTTGGAAAATTCATGGAAATGTAACTAAAGTTGCATCAAATATAATTTATATTTTATCTAATCGCCGAAATAGTAACACTATAATGATAATAAATACTGTATCATTTAGTAATGAAACGTAAAATGGCATTTAACTGACGAGGTGTTTTGCTGGTGAGAGATTTTAGTTGCTTCAGCGTGTAGAAGCTAGTAAGCCTACTATTTGATTTGTTTTACATAGGCACAACATGTTTCAGATGCAGACCTTATTTTCCTGTTCCATGTTAAAATAAACCATTTTCAGTGGTACCGCTGAGAAAGAGTAATTTCAGCAGTATTGAGAAAGAGAAATTCTCTTTACCTAATGGAAAATTAGGTAAAGGTCATGGAGAAGTCATGGAAAAGTCATTGGTGAAAAACTGTATGAACCCTGTCATTTAAAAAAGCCCTTGTAACTATGTAATCATGTTCTTGCGATAATTGTTTTTTTGCTCAACTTATCTATCACAATTTTTTCGTCAACGTTGCACTGCATTGAGTGTACGGGGTATGTCTTGTTTGTCCAGTGATAACCGTCCAGAGAGAGCCAGTGTCAGCCGTTTCCAGCGATATCAACTTTCCAGTGAAGGGCCGGAGAGGGATGAAGGACTGGGCCAGAACATCAGAGGACAAGCTCTACATCCCTAAAGAGGTCTTCATCAACCCGGCTGAAGGTATAGGAAACTAACACAGATTTCCACTTCCTGGGATTTGCCCATACTTATGTGCTTTTTGAACCAATCTGTACCTCTCTGTTACCACCATTAGTAACGAAATTAGGCTTATGTTGTTATTTCTAAAGCAAAAAGACAGTTCCAGAAGTCCATCTCAAGTCAGGGTTGAGCACTGAGCTCATAACCTTGAGTTGAGTTGTCATCATCACATGTTAGTGAATTCCTACACTCAGAGATGTTTCCCATGGAAGCAGATAGAAGGCTTTTCAAGGGCATCGAAGGATAACGCTGGGAAGGACTTGGACTGTAAAGAGACCCTGGAGGGCTGCTCAAAAAGATGCCGGTCTTTCATCCATGAGAAAGTGTGCCGCATTCCCTTTAAAGCATCAAGTCCTCGTACAGTTTTAAAATACGTCTCTTCGTTTTTTAGCCATACTTGAAAGCGAACTGCTGGGAATTTCATGTGGTTTCAATTGAAGCCAAGAAATGTGTCCGAATGCAAACTGTGGATGAGATTAAAGTAGAGTGAAAGAGGACAACAGGAAGCAGGAGAGCTAAAATAGTTTCAGTGGCTAAACGAGTAGAAAGAAAGTGTTGTTTAGAGAGTAGCTGTAGCAGATGCAATCCACTACCGACAAAGACAAAGGTCACATCCCACTGGAAATAACACTGGCAGGCTTCCTGTCTGGCACCCCATGCCCAAATTAAAGTTCAGAATGGCTGTAGGCCGAGAGTGCAGAGCTGTCTGACCTCTGACTCGCTCTGATGACACACACTCTCTTTGATTGGCATCCAACACATCCTGTATGCCGACCTCAGCACACCTCACTTTAACTCTCTTTATCATGCATGAATTATGCTTATTTTTGACTTTCCTTCCTAACCATTGATCTTTTATGTAACACCTGTTTATGAGTTTCCCTGAGGTGTTTTGTCCAAGATGTTTTTACCGGATTTAAAGGAACAGCAAATGAATATCCTTCAAAGGAAACGTGTTGCAACTGCATACACAAAGGTGTACAAAGCAACACCTGTTTATAATGCTGCTGCATTGCAAGTGATGTCACCCGTATTTTATATTCTTTATTAATCAAGCCTTTCTGTTTCACTAAATATAACGTCCCATGCGGTGCTTGTAGTGTAATAAAAGCAAATGGCGGTTCCACATCTACTCTGCCATTTTCTCATATGATATTCAGCGCATGCCATTGCCACTTTGGCATATGCTATTTGGTAAATTGTTTAATCCAAACTGCATGTCGTCTGATGAGTTAGGGCATTATTAGTACTCTTTGCCCCTGCGGGAACTCTGCCTCTTCCTATTGGCAGTCCATGAGTTGAGGTCTTCAGTTGATTGCTATCTATTTGATTGGTTCATTTACCACATAATGAAAGCCTATCTCAGATGGACAGCTTAACTATGCTCATAAAGGCCCATCGGCACCTTTGTGTGTGCATGTGCGCGCACAGTTGAACATACACGCGGCCCATTGATAGGTTCATGAATCGCTTCACTGAGCAGAGCCTGGGACTGTTCTTCACCGATTTTCAAAGTGACAAAGTCCCTCTCTCTCCCCACTGACTCTCTCTAACACAAACACACATGCAGGCACTCACTCGGTCTTGCAGACACGACCATACATACATCCATACATACAATCCAGCAATGCCTTCATATTTCAAATATGCCATTGCTGGTACATGAATGTAGTTATGCTCCTTTAATTTTGAAGTATTTTTTGAGCAAGAACCCAAACAATATCTGCTCTAATATATTGTGTTAAAGAACCACGCAGTTTTTTTTGTGACTGTGTTGAGTATCAAACTATCACCAGTGAGGTGGATCTATGATGATTGGTTCAAATTAAAGTAATGTGTCTATTAGGAATAAGTTGACACCACTAACCCTGTTGTTGTGCTTTGAAGTACATAGTGTCACAAATGGGTTAATAGCCTAGCTTAAAAATGGGATGCCGTGGCGGCTAGTCAACTGCTAGCCTGCCTCTCTCCAATGTTTGGAGATACGCCCACTAGAACTCACGGAACAATTGACTGACTATCTTATTTCATCCTTACGCAAATACAATTGTTAGGATGACATTTTGGCATTTGGCAACCTCACAATGACAGGGCAACACTTAAGTCCCTGCATCCAGCTTTTGTTCAATAGGAAATGTCAAACCAGAAAATCTGTGTCAGTTATGTTAATTCGTTTTTTTAGATGTTTTTTAAATTTGGTCCGAGCCACCCAATTTTCAAGTCCTGCTTACCATTAAGCTAAATTAACCTCATTACTTCCTGGCTCATGCTTCACACTTAACACAAAGAAGTGCTACTGCTCATCTAATGTACCTCTTGGCAACAAAAAAACCTGTAGGGGCAGCGATTCTTTTTCATTTTGAACTGCTAAATAGTTAAGAGAATATTATAGTTTCTATACAATATTGAGAGAGGGTGACAATTAAAAATCAGGCTGCTACGTCAGCGCCATTAACAGCAGCATGGATTTATCAATACACAGTTAGGCTACTGACATTTCAGGGGCCATGGATTCTAACTTGCGGAAACCTCAGTTGGATAATGGATCAATGACAATGAGGCAATCAGGCAGACTAGACTAAAGCCCCTTTCACACACTTCCTGCTTGAATCACAATTTGGTCCTGCACTGATGGTGGACCTTATGCGGATCTCTGGATTCTCTGTTTAAAAGGAGCTAAAGACATTACATATTGAGTGATACGGTTCAGTGCAAATGACTGACCCTTAATAGTCACCATTGCAGGCATATCTTCAGCACATTACACTGTCAGTCTGTTCAACTGGGTAAAAGTAATGCCTTTATTTTCATGTCTTGAAATGTTCCGTGTCATGCAAAAAGGAGTAACTTACTAGGGACTGTCTGTATGGAGCTGTCAATCTGGAGCTGATTAAATCCATCAATTATTGCCTTGCATAAACTCCGATCATATAGAGTGGCGAAGTCCCTCCCCTTCCGGTGGGACTCATGGGACCTTATTTCGGAAAAAGTTTGTATTGAAGTCAATGGAGAGAGAAAGATTATCTTTCGA
>CALSBZ010014125.1:137960-166075 GCA_943591055.1 Gobionotothen gibberifrons
TCCATTGACTTCAATACATAACTTTTTCGAAATAAGGTCCCATGGAGCTCAACCGGAACGGGAGGGACTTCACCACTCTATTGTTCCTCACAAAATGCATATTAAAGTTTGCAGCTGGTAACTGGTTTGCCATTTTGCCGGATTACAGCCGACCACCCACCAATCATTTAGATGTTCAGAAAAGAAGAGTGACAAAAAAAGTATGTTCCTGGGAAATTAAAGTTTTATGATTGAGTGCTTTTGTGGTATTAATCATCCTCATGCGTAGGAGTGCCACACCATCACACAGTGATTTAGCATTTACCCACAATACACTGACTTTCTCATTTGCATGGCTTTGCAGACACTGTCCAATTAGGATCCATCACACTCACAGGCTTTCTCGTGCTGACTTTGATCTGTTTTTGCCTCCTCACAGTCAAACAATCGGGCTTTTTCAACACTGTTCGGATCTTTTTGTCTCTTCCTCTTTCGCTCCTCATCGGTCGTGCATAGCTATCTCTCTTCCTGAGTATTACTTCTCAGGCAGCAGGCAGACAGATTTTGGATGAGTCACACAGTACGTCTGATACCATCAGCCCCCTCTGTCTCTTTCTCTTCCGCTCTCTGTGTCAATGATCCTCTGTCGCTTCTCTCAGCCTGAAAGGGCAAAGGAGGGAGTGGCGTCTCTCAACATGAACTCTTTCCCTCATACGTCTGCTCTCTGCCTCTTTTTCTTCCCTCACTTGAGACAAAGTGACATTTACAGAGGGACCCTACGTCTCCTTGGGAGCCCTTGCTCTTTTTGGTGAAAGAAGACTGAAGGGAGTGGTGGAAGGCAATGCGTTGTAAAGGAGGGAAAAGTTGACGTGTGGCTTGGAGAATCGCAGCAACAGATTTAAAAGACAAAGGGTCAAAATAATAGAAAGGAAGACATTGTCTAACATTTGCCTTTTTTTGTATTGGAATTAAGTTAATTGCATGTTAGACCAATGGACTTTTTAGAAACTAGGCTTAATTGAGCTGCTAAGAGGCAGAACTAGTGGCTTCACGCACATACATTTGTTACGGGTGAGCGAAGCAAGCAGGACCCAAATACAGATAACACTGAAAATACCTTTATTTCAAGGATATGGATAATACAGACAAACAGAACACTCCCGGTGAACTCAGTCACAGACAAAAGACGAACCAACACTGAACACAGGAAGAGACAAGACTAAATACAGGGAGGGGTAATCACGAGATGAGAAACAGCCGGGCAGGGGAGGAGAAACACAAGGGCAACAGGTGAACACAATCAGACAATTAGACACACCAGGGAAACTAATGACAGGGAGGAAGACAAGACACAGGGAGAACAGAATTGCAACATAAAACCATGACAAGACAGACCAAACAAAACCGTGACAAAACTAAGATCGTGACAAAATTGAGGTTATTTCATCTGAAATAGTGGAATTTCTAACTCGGAAGAATACGTCTGAGTATGGAATGAGTATGGAAGATGTAGCTGTCGTATCAGGTGCTGCAATTAACAAACTTTTCTTATATTGATGTAATCAACAGAGCATTTGTCAGTGACAGCTCAGGAGTAAATACAAATTAAGCTGACATTGCAGTTTGATGAGACAGGTGAAGTCTGTGCTTGTTTGCTTCACCAACTACTCGGTGTCTTTGCGTATGGATACATTCAATTAAGTTACCTGGTAAAAAAAATTGTCATCTCTAATCAATCATCATTTGCAGTCTTTTATTTAAACCTTAGATTATCAAACTCACAATTAATTAATTTCCATAACTCTAAAGCCTAACCTGTCCTAACACATTTTCAGCGACCCCTTTCCTTGCACACGATGAAAAGAGGTATACAGAACAACCTTTAATTGGTGGATAGATGGATTGTCTAATGTCATTTTTGAAGAGGTTTTTAAGCAAACCATTGCCTCTATTCGGGCTGATCCGTTGCACATCTTCCTGTGTTTCAGAGACAGAAACAGAGTCAGATGCTCCGATGTACTATGTCATTGGAGCCATCTTGTACAGGACGTTGGGCACCATCTTACCCGCACCAAAGTGAGTACTTCTCATGTGATCAACTGTATTCGCTGGCCTTTCTTTTACCTTCTATTTTCTCCTCACTGCTTTTTTTTTATTTCTGTGCCCTTTCTTCTGTCTATTCATTTCTCTATCTGGTTCCAACATTTCAATTCTACCTCTATTTCCTCTCTCATTATGTCTAATTTCCACGTCTTTTTGTATTGGCCTAGTTATCAGACAAATGTCTTGCATCCCCATTGATGTGTGTTCCTTTCTTTTGCGTTGTTAATGTATTTTTGGAAGTCTACAGTGTGCCTCAAATGCGAGCGGGCTTATTGGGTTCTAAAGCGTATAGAACATGCGGTACCACTTTACAATAAGACTACCCTTATAAAGGATTCATAAAGGGTTTATAATTAGGTTATGAATTAGGTTGTAAACACTTTATTAATCATTAAGAACCATTTATAAACCAACATAGTTGTCATACATCAACACAGGCTCACTATTTGGCAAGATGACTAAGCCTTATATTGGCTACCTAGCTTACTTAGTCTTCTTCTTCATCAGCAAGCATCCTTGGTATCTGTTGTTCACTGAGTTGATTCTCCCCCCTTCCATCTTGATGTTTCTTGGCATCTCTTTATGACCATTTATTTATGAGTTACTAATATTTATAACTGCCAAAAGGGAGCCTTATTGTAAAGTGTAAAACACATTCCCATGTATTAATGAGTTACTACCATTTATAATAAGGCTTAGCAGTACATACACATGTGGGCTCACTATTTGGCAAGCAACCGGTCACCGTTGCCCTGTTTATCTCATGTCTTATAAAAGCTTATTAGTGATTTATAAAGTGTTCACAACCTAATTAATAAATGAATTACAAACTGTTTGTAAACCCTTTATAAAGTATTATTGTAAAGTGGTACCGAACATGCAAACATATAAGTTAGAACGAAACAAGGAGGTTGTCAAACAGCCACTGTGATACAGTGTTTGTGAAAGCCCTGGGCTCCTTTTTTTCAGGTCAGTGCTCTTGGTTGTGGATGAGCTGGATCTGTTAAAATCCTTTTCTCCCTGTAGCTCTGCTGAATGCTAATAGGTCCAGTGGTCCGTTTTTTTTAAGTGCTAGCTCTGGCCCTGGCTTTCTCCCTTTCTCATTAGGTTTTTATTTCTAGGTTTTATTATTTATGTATGTATTTATTTTTTGCAAACACACTCAAAAACCATCTAAGACTATGTTTCTGAGTCAGATTGCATTCATGCATGTGTATTTTTCTATTGAAAAACAGCAGATAAAAACAGCTCACCAGCATCTATTTTGTTCATTCAAAATCAGGGAAACAATTCAATCCAAATTTGAATGTGTGGTACAGTTAAATAATACACGTTATTGTGTCTTTGCAGCGCCCCTGCTGTGATTAACTCGAAGATCCTTACAGTGACAGTACGACCGGAACCACAACCCAGCAAGCCCATGGTGGTGGTGGAGCTATCACCACTTTTCAATGTAAGTTACTTTTTTAATATTAATACATGTGAATGTTGTATCTCTCAATAAGGTCTTTACTGTTGTATGTGTTTTCATGCGATACGAAGCCCTGTCTGTTCAGCTAGATCATTTCAAAATATCGTTATTTGAGAGAAGAGAACATTACTCTTATATTTCCCTCATGTCAACTTTCCAAAACCACCAGAAAACAAGTTATCTTTCCCAGGCAACAGTTTGCATTTTTTGTTAGATACTTGTATATTGAGCAAGAAAAATAGACGTGTTGAAGGCTATAAAGGATTCCTTCTCTCCCAGCTGACCCATGAGTTCAGATGAGAAATAAAGTGCCGCATGCTATAAAGTGCCGTCGTGCTCGTTGAATTGCCTGAATAAATGCAGACCTTTTTGACTTTCTTATTTCACAGTGTCTCCCGGTGCGTATTCAGTTTATATTACCGCGGGTTATTATAAACGACTCGCGGGGTTGTCTTCAGTGGAACGGACTAAGTGCAAGTTTAATTAGAGGCCCTCATCATGACCTCAATAAGATGTTGGTTTCATTAGCAGTTCTTGTGTGCAAAGGTGGGCACAGTTTTGAAAATAATGTTGAATATTTAATAGCTCTCTCCAGACGACACACATTCATACACATTTATTTTAAATTTTCAATGAAATCAGTTTTATTCCTATGTTCGCCAGGACCTGAGGGTCAACTTTATTGCAAAGTGTTTCACTGAAATGACTTTGCGTTCATTCTCCATCCCCCGCCACTCCATCTCCCTGCTTTAAACCACTAAATCATTATTCAATTATGGCAATTCTCTTTATTTTATCTTCCTATTATTCTGCTATTTAATACTTTTGGCAAAGAAGAGATACCACAGGTCCCTTCTCTGTTAAGAGGATGATTTCTTGAAGCTGATCCAAGCATGCTGCTCTGTTCTTTTAACCAGAGGCACCCTGTGGACGGACACTTTTCCTACGGGCAGTACAGTGCAGGGCAGGGATGCACATATAATAATAATAATAGATGTATTTTGTTAGCGCTTTTACAGGTGCTCAAAGACGCTTTACAGATATAGTGAAAAGAAAAGAAAAGAAAGAAACTATTTAGTCATATTTAAATACGTATTGTGATCACTGTTGCAACACAGGCACTTTGTATATGTCAAGCAACATGAATGGTCAATCCGATATCTCCCATTTAACTCCTGAATAGTGTCTTGTATTAAGGCTTTCCTGCCTGGTAGGCAAGGCAAGGCAAGGCAAGTTTATTTATATAGCACTTTTCAACACAAGGCAATTCAAAGTGCTTTACAAAAAATGAAAGACATTAAGAAAATGGTAAGTGGAAAGTTCCTATTTTCTGATGCAGGATTTAAAAAAAGTTTACAAATAAAATACAGCATAGATCAATAATTGACTAAAGTGATATAAAACATTTATAATTAATAATTCTACTTTAGAAAATGGATATCTCTTCCACAACAAAAACTAAATGACAGTGTAGAGGGATTCAAGTGATTAGCATAATATTAATTTCATTTGAAATGCAACCACTCCTCATGTCCATAATTGCTACTTCAAATTAATTAGGGTTTTAGCATCTCTTAAAGGCAAAATAAAAGAACAATGTTTTTTTATAACCAAAATAGTTTGTTTTTGTATTATTGCACTGAAGGACTAGAATGATTAAAGGAGTTTTATGACATTGGCAAATACGCTAATTATCCTTCTTCCCGAGAGTTAAACGAGGAGATCAATTCCACTCTTTGTTTGTTTGTTGAACCAAGCAGTGTCTGGGATTTAGGAGGATTTATTTGCAGAAATGTGGATCCCATAATAAATTGAGTTGCTTGCACCACTATGTTTCAGTAGCCGTAGTAAACCTATTCTGATTCCAGGGATGGTCTGCGTTTTTACGTCACCTGAATGCTTCTCTATATTCTCCCACATGCTTGTAAAGAGGAGAGTTGGGGTATTCAGTTGGTTGTAATTTGCAACATCATAGCTAGATGCCACTAAATCCTACCAACACAGTCTCACGGCATTTCGTGTTATAGTCACGAAATTAATCTATTGATTCGTGTTCACCATCACGATTTTCGCATGTTTTTCGTGTCACACAGAACGATTTTAAAAGCAATGTATTTCTAGTATGTTTCGTGCCTGCACCAAATAATAACAAATTACAAGGACATTTGTAAAAAAAAACATTATACAATTTTAAAGTATACAATTTAAAATAAAAGGGTTAGGCTTAGGGTAAGATATTGAGTAAGAATTTTTTTTTTATGAACCACACAGCTAAAAAAAGACGTGGTGCAGGCACGAAAATACTACCAATAGAAATACATTGCTTTTAAAATCGTTCTGTGTGACACGAAAAAAATTGCAAAATCGTGTTGGTGAACACGAATCAATAGATTAAATTAATTTCGTGACTATAACACGAAATGCCGTGAGACTGGGTTGATCCTACACAGTGCTCATTTAAATATGGAGCAAAGCCGGTTAGCCTAGCCTAGCTAGCTGCTTACTCTAACTGGTCCCCCTTTTTCATGCTAAGCTAAGGTATGCAAGTTACCAATCTTCTCATTTAGGAGAGAAAGACATTGAGAATAATTGGATCGAGGCAAACTGTGCTGAAAACGTTTTTTCCCATTCAAGTGTTTTTACTTTAAAGGCAGTGTAACCTATATGTTCAGTGGTGCTCAGCTAAGTCGGAACTTCATTATGCATAACATGCTGAACTGCTATTTAAGAACCAGAGAGGGCATGGAAGTGAAAGAGAGCAGAGTCTTTTGTCCTGGTCATAAGCTGCAGTTGACTTCGACCTTGGCCAGTGTAGAAACACCCGGCTACTGAAGCAGTGCCGTATAAACCGCTGCCTCAGGCTTCCTTCTCAAAGGGGAGTATAGGGGTCTCTGTTCACGGTCATGTCTTCACTGACAGGACATCTGCTCCAGACTCCTCACACATTTCCCTGTGGTTAAAGTGTGTGTGTTTCTTTAATGTCGAGTAAGAAGCCAGAAGGCCAGAAATCTCTGTTAGCCCTCAGTAGACCAGTGGACCCACACCCACTCCTCTAGCTATCCTTCAAATAGCCTTTAAATTATAAAAAAACAGCTCTGGTTGGCTTTCCAAAAATCAGCCTCAAGCCTCTCTGGTCATTTAAGTGTAATCTAGTTTACTTTCATCAGTCAAAAAGCATCATGCAGGTTACTCCATTTCATCTCCTGAATCTATAATCTTTGATATTAAGTGGCTTTTAAGACTCCCTGAGCCAGTGAGGTCTTTTACTGTTGCTCCTTTCATCTGATCAGATCAACATATTCCCAGCCAATATGCATTAGGATTAATTTTTTTCATCAAATGGATACCACTTGTAGATGTAAATACCTTGAAGGAAGTAGCCGTTCCTTTTGAGAGCAAAAGGACAGAGCTGTTTATTACCGTGCAGCTGCTGGAGTCAGACACACAGCTCTCCCTTTGAGTGGCATGAGTCGAGCAGACGCTGTCATTATGCAACGTATCGGCACTAAAGAGGAAGCAGACATTACGGGAGTACATGGATGTCACTCCCGCAGCATCGTACAGCATGGGCACGATGCACGCTGATTGATAGTTGTATGCTAACAGAGCCCGCCACGCTAATACACGCCCGGGGACATCTAATGTCGGCGATGGTGGCGGTCTGCGCACGAGGCAGAACAAAGCGCTGTCATCCATCAATCTGTGTCGCCCAGCCTCTGATCCAGTGTATATAAACCTTGTATCATCCCGTCCTCTCAAGTCCAGCCATGCAGAGACCCCCAGGACTCGCTGATTCATGAGAGATCAGTTACGAACTAGTCAGAGAAGGAGGGATGACCTTGCTTTTAGGGGAATAAATCATAGTTTAGACTTGAACGTGCCGTGTTCCCTTCCTTATTTAGACAGTGTTGATATTGAGAAAACCTTTGTTAAGCTCTTTACTCAAATAGAGGTCAATTCTTTCTCAGACTGTGATGAGTCTTCTCATCCATTTTATGCTGAACAGAACAGTGTGGCTGTGGATTTACTGCTATAATCCCCTTTACCATGAGGGGGAGCTCAAAGGCAAAGGGCTTAAAGCAGGACTCAGTGAGGACCAACAGACTGGGACAGAGAGGGATCCAGTTGCCTCTGCATCAGTGGGAGAATTGCATCTCAGTTTATGAACCCGATGTAGTCACACAAGTGGCATGACAAAGGACGTAGAAAACATCAGCTGTTTCTCTTAGACTGTACCAGTATGATACAAGTAATGCTTTTGATTCAGAACCAGAATCCAGCACCCACAAAGTTCACCTGAAGGCCCATTCCCAAACCGCCCCCTACACCCTACCCCTACACCCTACCCCTACACCCTACCCCTACACCCTACCCCTCCGTTTGCGCGTTCACGCAGAGGGTCCGCCACATTGAGGGCTGGTCCAAAGCAATCAGGGCGGAGGGGTAGTGGGTTATAAAAGCCTCCGACAGCGAGTTTGCATGGATGCAGGCTTGATAATCTCACTCCACAGGTGTGCAACCGTTTTTCGGGCATGGAGGAAACAACATCGTACAAATGTGAGTTCCATGTGGTTATTTTTGTAAAACGATAATTAATATGTTGCCTTAACTAAAACATGCCTTTGTGAACATGTATTTAGAAATCTGCACGTGTTCATTTGATTTACCAAGATTACATTAGATTTTTATTTTTAAAAACACAATGAAAGATGTTTGGAGTTTTATTTTAGTTATTCATTTTAACTTTTTGTCTAAGAGATGCTGATTTGAAACCGTTGTTACATACAGTTACGGCATTTCCTGTTTCTGGCCTTAATGGAGGGAACTTCATTCAGCTGCGAGTGTGCCTACAGACGGAGTTCACTCCGTCACGGAGGGGTAGGGTCGAGGGAGTGGTTTGGGATTAGGCCTGTATCACTATCCAATCCTTATCCCAAATGAGGCGTGCCGGTTCAAAGGGCACATACGTTTCTTTTAAAAAACAAATCAATGGCGAGATCACCAGTGGAACAAGTTGTGATCAGTCGGGTTAAAGACATTGATCCTGTGATTGATTCACTGATTGAGTCTTTGGGAGTCTTCCACCTCAACCGCGCGTGACTGAGCTCCGAATTCCAGACGATTCCCCCGGACCCTCGACCAAAAGCGATTGGCTTTTGGATCCAGTGAGTCGATGGATTAAGAATGAGCTGCGTGACCAATCACCATCCTTTTTAGACTGAAATCAGAATGTTGTTTTCACATGTTTTGAATCAACTTCTTGAATAAACATGATTCTGTTTAGAGATGCAGCATTTATGAAGTACTTTACTTTACTTACCAGTTGGTCTCATAAATTGTTGTGCTTAAGTGCATTTTACGGCTTTATTGTTGTTGACGTTTACTTTACTACTTCACGCTGTGGTTGTACTTTGGTAAATCATTTGACTGCCTTTCCACTACTGGATGTTTATGACCCCAACTTGCTGTGTATTATTGTCCATGAAATTACTTTTTGTTTGTCTCTAACTCTTCCCAATTCATTGCTCACACACCTTCTCTCTTTTTGCAGCAGCAGCAGCTATTTGCTGCTCCGTCACATGACAATGATTCTTTCTCCATCCTTCCCTCCCACCGTTTGTCTCAATCCTTCTCTTTCATTGTCTGTTTACCTCTCTCCATCGCCCATGCAGCATCACTCTTTCTCCTCTTGCAAAAAGCCATTCCGTCTTCATGCTGCCTCCCTCTCTCACTCATCCTCTCGACTGGCAATAACCGCTTATCTTCTCTTTTCCCGCCCCCTCCTTTCCCCCCCCCCCCCCACCCTGTATCTTGCAGGGTACATCAGATCCACAGTGCGTTGTCTGGGACTATGGCAACCCGTAAGTTACTCTAAATGATTTTTGATGTGTGCATGTGAGAGAGTACAGTGCAGCAGAGTGTGTGTCTGTCAGCGTGTGTGGTGCTGTTTATCTTGTGTGTGTGCTCATGCCCAGTCAGATTAATTTCATTAATGAAGTGAAAACAGTCTAATGAAGTTCCCTGTGTTAGTGTTAATTAAATTAGTCAATGAGAACAAACACAATTCTCTCTGTGTTGATAAGAATTCACAAGTAACATCACTCAGAACGCCTCATTGGAGACGTTTTTACTTTGTTACAAGCTTTCTTTTATGTTGTCCTTAAAAAAAAAACATGTTGGAGATTTAATTCGCAATTTCTGAACTGTGGAAATTTGGCTTAATTTCAACAGTTTTTTTACCGCCAGTGACCTGAAGCCTTCATTTTTTGTCCGAATGGGTTTCCTCTCATTTGTCCATGTAGGCCACTGACTCATTAATGTATGTGGATAATCTGGTGAACTACATGATGTAAACCAGCACTATTGAGTTCACGGTTTTAACCATTAACCCACCAAGTAATTACTCTTTCTGTCGATTACAAATTAAAACTGGTTCAGGACCATTAAGCTAGGGTTTACTACCATGTCATGATCTCAATACACTTTGACTTTGATATGTTTAAATGGCCCATATCTTCTATCCATGCCAGAAAAGCTAAATAGATGCAACCCTTTCTCCTACAAAACACAGTGATATACCTCTCGTTTTAGAGTTAATAGATGAAATTAACTGGCAACGCTACACATGTTGTTATGTTTAGACCAATACATCAGTTTGATATTATAATTATAATGACACATCTTGTCACATGCTTTAAGTAAGAATAGATTTTTACAATTACTGTATGCCTTAATATAACCAGAAACGTATCTATTGGATAGGATATTGTTTGGACAGAAATAGACTGTTTGAAGAAGACATTTCCACCTGAGAAGTTATTTCTCGCTTGTTCTGGAGCTTTGGAGTGTATCACATGATCCTTATTAGCAGATTAGGTTTGCTGAGTATCCATGGATAGTTCCCCGAAAGAGTTTAAACTCAATGACAACCGAGCAACCACTAGTATCTGCTGATATACGTAGAAATACGTTAAGCAGCTCCAGAACACTTAAGTGGATCTTGAGTGGAGATTGATTTGTTCGAGTGTTGGATTTTCAAGTTGATCTGCCTCCAAATATGATTTGATTTCCAAGAGCTAGGTTTGACAGATACAAAAGGAAACTTTCTACAGTGACAACAAGATGGATGACGAAACGTTTTGGTCAGCTCAGCTTCCCCATCAGGATCACATTATACAGTAGGTCTTCTTGCTCTAGAACAGCACTCCCCGGTGACCAAAGCACACAATGGGGCCCAAGGTTCACAGGAGAGTATAAGACATTCTGTAACTTATCAAACTACACCTCTTCATCGAGGTGGGAGAGGAACAAAGCTCGGCAAAGTCAATTAACTCGCCGGCAGATTACAGCGGCAATCAAATTAAATTTGCAGACACCACCAGGGCAGAGAGCCAAACAGAATATAAAGTGGCAAGGTGGCAGCGATGTCTATCAACCATTCATACTCAAGAGTGGGAAGGAATGTGGAAAATATCCAAATGTGTTTGCCAGGAATAAAGTAATATGTTTGCATACATACACGGCAGGGAGTACACGCAGATGGTTCAAAGCTTTCACACACAAAGCCTACACACTCACCAGGACCTAGTTAGTTTGACTTACACTGAAATACAAGCGATAAACAAGAATGTTCCAGTTATTATAATTGATTGTGATGATTTTTTAAGTCTATTTTAAGCTCCCATCTTTTCTCATCGCTGCTCAACAGTCATATTGAGGATGTGTGTTTACATGTTGGGCTAATCCAGAGACTTATTTTGTGTTAACAGTATGAGCTCATTGGAGCATGCTGTTTCTTGCACAGATGCTTTTCAGAGTGTAGGCTGGACAAAAAAGAAATCGCAAACTACTACGATATTTTGTCCTTACTTAAAGTATTGCCAGTTTATACAGTATGTAAATCATATAAACAAGCAAAAGCAAGGACAGAAAGGCACATACATATAGCATGTATACAGTACATACAGTTCTCCATTCACTTCCTTTTGCTGGGCAGCAGATCTTGACTAAAGCTGGGCGTGCAGTTGATATGGGCAGAGAACATGTTGTACAAAGCAGCGGATTGTTTGCTGTAGGATATCACCTCAACCTGGCTGTCTCTCTAACTCAGCCACAGGCTTTGAGGTTCAGCGGGAGGTGGAGAAGAGGTGGAGAATGTATAGATAGCAATGCGGAGGAAGGGCGAACACAGCAGCAGCTGAACCAGACAGCAGGAGAACAGAAGTTCAGCTCGGAGACGTGAACATAACTTTTAACCTTTCCCCTGTATTTGAACACTTTATTCAGTTCACACAGAAGCACCCACAGAAAAAAAAGATTGTATCCTGTATTTTTCTCCGTTAATTATTATAATGTCTGTGTAATGTGTACTTACTTGGAGATCAGAGGCTTACATCTACATCTGTCATCCCACACAATTATCTGTGTGCACGTTTTTTTTCTTCAAGCAGTAATCGTATATTTCGAAATCTGCAAACAATTTCAGTGTCAACTCTCTCCCATTTACGCTCTTTCTGAGCTGGCTAAGTTGGCCAACAGTTTGTGGCACTCACAGTTCATCTCAGTATTTATGTGTGAGTGTTTATTTATTTATTTTGCCCCTAACAGGCCCATATGTCGACACCATCTGCCCATCCAAATTGCTGCGGCCGCCATGCCTCCCTTTCCTCCCCCCTATGTGCCTGACTCCTACTCTCATTCAGTTGCCTTGCCGGCGCGAATACGTACTGATATGTTTAGCCCGCATAAAAGTTTTACAAGTTTTGAAAACAGGAGCTCAGGTTATTGGAAGCAAAGAAGGTTACCCTGAATAAAAGATGTATACGTGTTCTGAAAACATTTCTACCTTGAATCTTGATTGGGTTATTTCTCCAACGCGTCTTTCTTTCATCTTTCTGCCATACCTCAATAACTCTCACTCTCCTCCATGGGAAATGATGACGTTCTGCTGCGTGTTTGCTGACCTTGCCTCTGGCATCTCCGCGCTCTGACCCTCACTCCAATTCCGTATGGGATGTCTGGCTGAAGCCCCACTGATATACACCAACTCAATGTACAGTGCGGTACTTATTTTATGTCTTTTGCATTATACATTGTATATATACCATACTCACATGTGCTACACTGATTCTATAGCTGCTGCTTTTTGAATCAGGACAAACCGATTTATGCTGGCATTTATGAAATATACAATGCACTATGCCTTATATATTTAATTTCAAATAAGCTTAGAAGCAACACACGGACAAAGCTCAAATGCATTATAGGCAGACAACTGGGCAATCTCCATAGGAAGCATGCTTAACAATATTCCAGTAGTTAGAGATGAACACATATACACTTTAGATGGATGCATGACAGTAAGCCTTTTAAGGGGTGAGGGTCACTTAATCCTATCTCTAATCCCCAGTGGTCTTCTGCTTGATCGGAGATCAGTGGTTAAAGACCTGGGAACCCCACCCTGCCCCCACCGCCATGCAGTAATAACAGCCTGGTGTGCAGCACAAGTACCTTTAACGCCCCTGATCTGACACGGTAGATTGACGCTTGCTCCGGGCTCCGACTGATCTGGCACTGCTATTGGCTTTGGCACCGAGAAAGATTTCAACCTTAAATAAAAAAGTCAAAGGAATATTTCATCTGTACACTGCCAAGTACTAGCTGGACACAAATCTGGCCAAAATGTAATCACATTCATTTCACAAAAAGGCATAGCGACAAGGTCTGAACTTAGTGTATGATACTTTTGTAATTCTTGTGGCAGCGTAATGGCCATTTATATGCCATCGATTACTCTCCTGTGTAGCAAACAAGCCGATAAATGAATGAAGAGAATACCCTACATAAATTCAGTGTGTGTTTTTCACCCTCTTGAATACTTAACAATCCACTTAGTATGTATGGTAGTAGCGAGAAATGTAGCCTCAAGTCAGTAGCCATAGCATGAGATGAGAAACCTACAGCCTAGCACCAGATTCACTTGACCTGTCAATTTGGTATAGAAAAATGCATGAATGCTATACAGGCCATGTTATCCCTGGGGTTACAGCATACAGTTCAGCCTTAAAATAGCATATACCCGTACCTATAACAAGTACATTATACAAGACCAACTCAAATGTGCTAAAATATTCAATTGATATAACATGTCTCTATTGTAATGTTATGTTAACTTTAAAGTGTTAGTTGCCCTTTGTCTCTCCCTATCTGAAATAGCTTCAACGTTCTTGTTACTTGTGTATATTTCCTCTGTTTCGTCAAAGAGACACGCTCGGAAACGTCCACACACTTAGCGGCACACAGACACCAGAAGGAGGGAGGGGGGGGGGGTGTGGATGGCTGACAGGGCTTGCTCCACTTTCCCATCTGACAGAGCAGAGGGGATCAAGACTGTGTCAAACAGCGAGCGAGGGAGTCGGCCAGTAGGGCTTATGAGCGCTCTGCCTCCATTGGGCGTTACAGACGTGGACCGGCTCTCCGCTCATTCCCCTTCACAACAGTCCTTGGAGAGCGCCTTCACGTGGTAGCTTCAATTCTCAGAGCACAATACTCGGGTTCTTGTTAAGGACAGTTAGCTTAAGGGCACTTTGGCTGCTTTAAATAGCTGTTGAGATCAGATCTAAGCAGTCAGAGCTGAACTTTAGATATGATTTATTTCTGCTACCAGACTCTACGGATGAGTGTGGGCTGCTTGCTCTTAAGAAAAGTTCTCCTTTCTTGATTGGGTGATGAGGTTATGTGTAAAAGGGTTGTTAGGTTAGACTTTTTTTACGTCATGCATTATGTGTATTGATTGCGTCATCATGTGACCGGGGGAGTGGAATGGTTTACTGTATATTACTGTACAGCCAGGGATAGTTTTAGAACTGCCTCTTCTTCCCCTGGGTGATGTTAGGCATGTGTAGTGGTTAGCATTTGAAGCTTAGATTAGAAGTAGAGAAAAAAGAAATCTTCTGTTGGAATATATCGCCTTCTTGTTGTTGGACATTAGCAGTTTTTGAACAACTGGGTAAGTAACATCTAACTCCCTTTTTAAAATCTATTCCCTGTCATTTTGAAGCTGTTTTGTTGAGATCTCCCGCCTGAATCAGCGCAGCAATTTCTCGCTTACAAGATCATGTAACCTGAGTCAAGTGCTCTATTTGCCTTAGCTTGTTGACTCGCACATTATCCTGCTTTTTTGTGTGCACCTGCACGTAGGCTGAGACTGAGGGCACTGGGTAAGTGCTTTGTGAAATTCAGAGTTGTCCCATGGGCCCGAAGTGTGCTCTTTGAGCCCCTGACGAGATGAAAAAACTATTTTACGAGATATATATACAAAATAAAAAAAAACCTGGGTTGCAAAAAAACAACATAATAAAATCCCTTTCAGAGTTTTCTTAAGATCATGATTAATAATCCATTTTCTGCAGGAGCTACTTTCTTCTTAGCCATGCGCCGTGTCACTGGAAATGCAGGCGGTCCGGACGGCAGGCCTTAATGGCTGTAGCTGAAATCTGTATCTGTGCTTTTCCTGTTTGCTCACTAACTTGCACACCAGGAAGAAAGATAATCCTAGCAAAGAAGCTTATAAATTAGCCAGAGAGCAGATCGGGGAGGTGGAGGTCAATAACAAAGCATCCTCGCACGAGATTGAAAGAAGCATGAAGTAAGGTTTTTTTATACAACATTGCATGGGCGTCGCAGCCATTATATGAGGGTGGGACAAGTCCCCCCCCACCTTTTAAAATTATTAGTTTAGACCCCCCCACTTTCACTATGCGGAATGTCCGTGCATCGGTCTACCCGCTCTTTGTAGAGCGCTGTGTCAGTGCTTCATTATCAAATCCATTCCACTTGCTTATTGTGAGAATCAAATCAATGAAACTCCGTACCATGTTTTCACTGCTACTTTGTACCAAGGCAGATTCTCAGAGCCGTACACATGAGCTGTGTCTTTAGTTGTAAAATGATGCGCGCCACAGTTTCCACGCTGCGAGGTTCCGGTGCTAACAGTTCACGAGCGTGCTCCACTAGCACCCGGATATAACGCGCTGTTATTAAAGAGGTGGAAGGAGGGAAGCGATTCGCCATTAAAGAAAAGAAGAAGAAGAAGAGGTGGAGGGAGAGTCCTCTCCTGCCAGACTGAGAGGCTGAGTGATAACTACAGCTCAGTGAGGTAAAGGACTCTCTGAGTGTATAGATAGTTCACTTTAGTCTAAGTAGTGGGTCTCAAATGGTTTCGTAATCATTTATGTAAGTATTTCCAAGGCACACCTTTATATGATTATTATAGTTATACAAAATAAGAGAATAACAGGTATGAAATAATTCCAACTCATATAGACAGTAACACAAAAATACAGTTTAAAATGTAAAGATTTGTAAAATATGCATAAAGAAAAAGTAAATCTGTTTACAGTTCTGTTTCATATGGGTATTGATGAGAGATGTATCCATAGATTTAGTCCCTATTGTTGCTCTTAAAGTGCAGCAGATTGATGCATTTAACTTCAACATTTAAAAAAAAGAATCTTCACGGGGGAGCCCCCTAGAGGAGGTGTGGTCCACCACCTGCCCTGCCCTGTCAAATTGTCCCACCCACATTGAGGATGCTTCCTACGCCCATGCAACATTGTCACGACATGAGCTACAAGAGAGACAAGTAAGATTATGCAAGTTATTTTTCTCTATTAAATATCTATTCAAGTTGCTTTTCAAAAGTCAGTGAACTACATGTAGAAATAAATGATTATTGCTGAGCTACTTTTGTGAAGTGCTACCGTACCGTAATAAGTGTTCACGTCTTTGGCCTTGTGAAAACTAATTAATTCTCTTTTTCTTTTTTTATATACATTTTATACAGCCACAATCATTATGAATGTATTCTGGTGAGAGAAAACCTTGTATTCTTTTACAGAATCATTCCATAACGCATGGGACTCGCATCAATAAATATGTCATGTTTGAGTTACCACTAAAAGGATAACATTTAAAATCTTAAGCAGTACGGTTTTGCACATAAACTTCACAGCAAGCCTCATATAATCTCACAGCATGTTCTTGTGGTTATAAACCCCCTCTTTACATCAGTTAGTTGAACGGAGGAAAGCTTAGATGTTACAGAGTTAATATCTGGGTCAAATACATTTATGCATGCAGACACAAACATGCGATGAAATGCAGACACACGCCTACATTGTGGCGAATACTGTGTCAATGTGGGATGGTCTGCACTGCATAATAGGTACTATGAAAGGTTGAGCAAGTACAGATGATTTTTATCATGTAAAGATTTGCTTCAGTGCTTTCCAGCTGCATTGAGTAAAAGGCCAATGTGCGCTGACTCTGGTGAATGTGCATTCTGGCTCCCTGGCGGGCGGGGATGCAATATTCACCAGAATGTATTCCATCAACTGGAATAGAGGGTTTTTTCAGACTCTTTCCATTTTTATTTCCGAGGTGTCAATCAGGAAACTATATTCCTTATTCCTCTATTCCAAAAAGATATTCAACAGTGCAATCTGTTAAAGCGAGTCTAATAAGTCCACTGATTCAATTATTTAAAGATTTTTTTTTAAAACCTACATCTGGGCACTACCGTTAGGCTGTGTTTTGACATTTATTTTCAAAAGATAGACTGAGATTTAGTTATTAACAATTGTTACTTTAAGAATTATAATTTCAATAATGACAAGAAAAAACATTGTTTCTTTTGTATCATTTGAAACATGATAATTAATCTTCAGCAAATCAAGGAAATACAGATAGAAGTATAACAAATTACATTATTTGGCTTAATTAAAACCGTTCCATTTAACAGACAGCCGAGCCACCAGATGACCAGTGTGGGTGTGAATATGTATCAGACACCTTCATTAGGCTGTGTGTTGAAGATATTTCAAAGGATGGACTAAGTTCTACTTAAACTAATCAGTACTTTCAGAATAATATCATGTTAATTACACTTCCAACAATTTGGAGCTTCAGCAAATAAAATAAATACAGATAGAAGTATGACAAATTACATTCTTTGGCTTAATTAAACTGTTGACAGCCGAGCCACGAGTGTGGGTGTGAATCTTTACGTATATATCTAGTTAAGTTTACTGCACAGGGATAGCAAGTAATACTGTACCTCGTGGCACAAACTCAATCACCTTAGAAGTGTTGGAAGATAATGAAAAGGATGCTTATATAAACCTTTTTCAGAGTTTCTCACTCATTTGTTTCTGGTTAAATCTCTGCTATTGAAGGTCTGATGTAAATAGGCCTTTTTGGACAGCAGTCATTTTTACCTGTCTTCCATTAAAAGCATTAACAGCTCTGTTCCTATCAAGCGCTTAATAGTTCATGACATGGTCACAGAGCCACTATGCACAATAGAATAAAAGCATAAATGTGAGACGAATGTTAATGTTATGCATGTGTGACTGTGGGATATTAAATGTAGGAACTATAGACTTCAGAGTTATAAAGCTACTCATCACCCCACCTTAACACAGAGATGTTAATCAATAACAAAATAAAGGTCTACCAGGCAAACTAAGAAAAAACATCATTTTGGGTGTACCAATGGGGGATTAAAATCCAAATATGTGTTATTTCCTTTTAATGCTTAATTTTAGAGAAAAGATGGAGAAATGTTTTTATTTATTTAAAACATGACCGAGCATACTATTGCCTTACGTCCCGTCCACACAGCGGCGTGCCGGTGGGCGTGTCTGAAACTCGACCAACAACCAATCACATGAATCTCCCGCCCCTGACACACAAGCAGCGGTTTGATTGGCTTGAGCTTGCACTGGCATATGATTCGATTGGCTGACGCTTCTGCCAAGGCGTCAAAAGTTGAACATTGCTCAACTTTTGCAGCGAGCCACGCCAGCAAAGCTCCGCGTCGCTTCCCACAGTGACGTCACCCCATTCAAAGTGAATGGTGAAGCGTCAACGCACGCCGCTGTGTGGACGGGCCGTTAGTGTGCCATTGATGCTGATGGTAGGCTTTAACCATTGCAGCTGTGTCCACTTGAGGCCACTTACCTCCGTGATCCTTAAAATCCCTCTCTACTACAACAAGCCCTCTCATTTCCAATAGCCCTTTCTGTATATGACTCATTAGCTCTCTGTTTCAATGTGTGTCACTATCTCTCATTCTGTTTTAGACATTGATAGCCACAGTTCTCTTTTTTAAAGCATATAAAAACATCAGGGAGTACATGCAGCAAATTGCTTAATGGCTTCACAATACCATGCACTGCATATTCAACTTGATACCTCTAACTTCTAAAGACATAACAGCAGATTGACTTGAAAGTGCATTCTATGTAATGAGGATAGGTTTTGTGATTTACATGCTATTGATTTTCATCGATGTGTGAAATTCTTTTGTCATCCCTCAATGCCTTCATCTCTTTGCATTTATTGCTGTTTGCTTTATCCCCCCACGCATTTTTTTATCTTTCTTCTGTGTAATAGCTTTTACTGCCTGCACTTCTGGCCACTGTCGACACAACTACACACAAATCTGATGGCACCTTTTACCAGCAATGAGTGTGTAATTTGACTACTAAAATGTATTTTTTTGGCCACGGTCGTCTCATGAATCAGTTTTGACAGTGTTTGCAGCTGAAATTAGCTGATAATGTTAATCCCTATTACATCAATGACAGCTATGTAGAACAACATTTTCCCATGTAAAATTGGTTCAAATACTTAACAGTGACAACACTTTAAACGTTGCCTAAATCCAGCACATCAGCTCCTATCATAAGGCTTAGTGTCTGTCAGTGTCCCTCTACCAGTTTGGATGAGAAACATTGGCTCCATATTTGAGTGTGCTAGGATGGAGGGTAGCTTTTACATTGACTTTACCTCCATGCAGCTCAAATCCCTGCATCAAGCCCGTCAACTTAAGAATTCAAAGCATGTTTAACCTTTTTTTTTTTTCTAAACAGGGTGCAATTGGCTTTCATAGCATTGCCCTTTCAGTCAAGGGTTGGTGCCAATTTGTTCTCAGTGGACACAAAAGGTCACTTTATGCTGTTGCTCAGGAAGTATTTTTCTTATTTTTCTTAACAGTTGCAACATCTTTCTACAAACGGTTAGGAAACCAATTGGACAGTATATTTGTAGGCAAACTGTTGAAGTATGATGCTTTAGCACTGTATTACAGCATCATGAATAATTCTGACAGCTAATTGGTGGATTGCTATGGCACACTCATTCATGTTTCCACTGGATGAATTTGTACATATTTGACCACTAAAATGTTCCTCGGGTCAAATCTAAATATGTCCAATATTTTTGCACAAGGACCAAATAGACTACCTGCAAAACGTATGACATTCACTTCAAGCCCAGCTGTGCTTTGTGTTTGTGCTAATAAGTTAGTTGTATAATGCTAAGATGACAAAATATATATTAGGAAAATCAACAGCAGCAGGAGTTAAAATCAAGGAAGCAGCTGCTTAACTTCTTTATAAACGGACAGGCGTGAAGTTTTTGAATAACGACTAAGTAAATAACATTGAAAAGCATAGAGAGTAAATAAGTTAAATGTTACAACGTCATGCTTCATTCAAACTTGTCACAGCACTGGTAGGCCTTTCTAGCGTATGCTTAGTTTCAACTTTGTTGGCTCATTATGCTTAGCCTATGTAGCATGAAAGAATAGTGGAATTGGCAAGCTAGCTAATTACCTAGCGGGTTATTGAGCTAGCTTGCTAATTTCGACTTCTTGCCACTCTTAACTATGACAAGCTACAACTAAAGCTAAACAACTGACGCTATCACATCATTTCTTTACTTGTCAAATGACCAAAGAAAACCCTTCAATGTTCCTTATTTCTTTGCTAAAATTATGGACATGTCAAAAATCACACCTTCAAATAAGAAGCATTTTAGCTTTTTTAATGGTAGCCGGTTAGCATGCCAACATTAGCATTAATCTCAGAACCCTGCTGTTCTTCAGTACAGCCTTGCAGAGCAAATACCATTCCTGTAGACCCTCATTCATGTTGAATCTATATATTTGATTATGGCTCAGGTCGATCAGGCCAACCTGTGTAATCCCCATGTGCACTGAGGGATAACTACCTGTCAAAAATAAAAACCAACTCTAGCATCCATAAAATAAAACCTTATTTTTTGTCAAAGTCAAAACCAAACAACAGATGCTTCGAATAATGCAATGCCAGCAAACATGATGGTGTTAAACACATTTACCCATCTCAGCATTTGTTTGGATGATGCCACATTGATATCTTTCGGTATACATTTGGGATCCCTGGGCTATAAACATATAGTTGTTCACCTGTTTATACATCTGGGTTCTGTTTTCCATGATAAGAGTAGTCGGCAGCAACTCCCGGCTAATTCAACTAAAACAAAAACTCAAAACTAAAGTTATGTCCTTTTCATCTTTCCTTGCCAGCTTAGCGACACTGATAATTGTTTAGTTGTAGAGCCCAGCCGGGTCTGCAGCAGTCGTGTGTATCAGACAGAAAGCGCTGTCTGCAATATCAAAGATCCAACTTTGTGAGTGCAATATAACTATATAAAAGTCAAAGCTGACATTTTGCTGAAAGACATCAATAATGAAACAGAGCAAGATACGGGTCAATTGTTGTTTGAAATTCAGCAGCTAAACAAAGAGGTCAGAGATTAGTTGTATTTCTGGTGTTATCTTTAGCTACCCCCCTGTTGTGAGCTGTCAGACTGTTTCTCATTATCCAAACTTCCTGTTTGCTGTCAGACTGACATTGACTACTTGATGTGTCTGTCCTTGTTTCATGTAGTTAGATCATTTGTGTGAATAAATAAGTGACGTGCATACTTTCAAATGTGCATTTTCCGTATTTTACATCAATCAACATGCATAATTCAGTACGTCACATTTGCTCATGTGGCATACAATCATAAATGCATGTGTAGTCAGGGTACAGATGGCTTTGCTTTTCTTGTGTGGATGAAGCTATTTGTTAAAACTTTACTTGACATCTTTTGGGACTCAGCACACAAAACATACAGTACATTATTTATTTTTAATGGATCACTGTATGAATCATTGTAAGCTCAATTAATTCCACATGTACGTGTTTTTAGAAAAATAAGAAAAATACATCTTACCTGAAAAACCTTAATGTACACAACTTGGAAGATTTATTTAAATAGTTAACAAGTGCATGTATTCTCTCATTCACCTTCTTTGTCACACAAAGAAACACACAAATCTGCGCACCATGTTGCTTCCTGTCAAGATGTCTGCTCTGACTCAATTTCGTGTCTTTGAAGTGTCACAGTGCAGTTGATGATCATCAGGGAACTGTACTCATATCTCATTACTGACATTGTGAAGCGAGTGTGTTTGTGTGTGTGCATTTCTTCACATTCAGATATACCTTTGAGAATTAAGGTTGACAGTCTTGTCATCTAATGTCACCCTGATTGTGTTTGAGTGGCCTGTCATGGTAGAAGTATATTTAGTCCTGAGTGATGCATTGGGTTGTGCTCTGGTAAAATGTTGTCAATGTTCTTTTAACATTTTGATGTCGTTATTTGATCGACAGTAGAATAAACCGCATTATGAATATATTTGTTTTTGTCAAGATGAAAAGCAATTCAACTTACTTGTTCATTTGATATATATTTATGATATTTGATAAGATAATAAGATAAGAGGTACTTTATTGATCTTTAGATGACAAGTTAAAATCAGACTTCTTAAAATAATATAAGCACAAAAGTTGCAAAAGTCAGAAATGAGTAATAACCTTATAATTTGAACTTTGAATACAGAGTAGAGAAAACGTTTTTTTAATCTTCTCTTTTTTATGTATTTATTTTGGAAAAATTGTATTATACATTTATCCTTGTTGGGTTTTCCCATATGAAAGGTACACTTAGCCACATGATAGTGCATCTCAAGTTGTTTGTATTATTCTTTTTTTAGATGTTATGTCATGTTATTTCTCAAGTTGCAATAGACACAAAAGGCAACAAGCCAGCTTATCATTTCTCAGAGTGATACTGTCACCAAATTCCTTCCCTCAAGATGTGCTCAAATATGCACTATTCACCAAATCCAATATATTTGTCAGTATACTCAGTGATTGGATCAAAAATATTAGGCAACCCAATATTTTGAAGTCCATATTTAGTTAGTTACTTCTCTCTCTATCAACAGTGTTGTTGTCAAAGTGCTGTTGGTCATTACAGTATCAGCTTGAGAGGAGATGATTAAGGTCTTACTCATTGATTAGTGGGGAAAGAACCATGTGCACAGCACTGTCTGCAATAGGATACATTCTACAATATATATAGGCAATAACTACATCAACAAATGTTTGACACAAAACAAAATCACTTTAAACATCTTTTTACAATTCAAAATGGTTTCCCTATTAGTTTTATTAAAAGGTTTCAAATCAATTCCTTAAAACAAAAAGCAGTACGAGTGTCCTCAGATTTAACTCCAGTTGCAAAACAACCCACATCAGATGAGATGTCATCATATTGTCACTGAAATGGTGATAAGAACTGATGGTTTAATGTAACACCTCCTTCTCGAAACTGAGCCCCACCCACTTCAAACCAGAGGGAACCAAATGAATGACAGAAGTCACTCATTTGATATACCCAAAACGATTCTGGCAGAAATAGTGTGTTTATAGGATCTCCTTACATATTGTAAAATGATGAGTACAATGCCTCTGTCTGCACCCATGTCTCATTGAGCTTTGGCCCAAACAGGACACCTGTGTAGCTGCTCTTAATGCGCCTCTCCCACACTGTGTCTATCTATCTGGTATCTAGAATAGTGTATCCAGGGTTAAACATAAGGCTAATGTGTAGTTTGAGCTGCCAGGGTAATTAGAGCAGTTGGAATCGTATTGATCGACCCTCTACTCCCAACCTTCTATTGAGGGCATAACAAGGGAAGTGGAAGGGACGTGGGGAAATAAATGGATGCCGTGTGGGGTAATAAAGTGTACAAGGTTGCATGTGATTCTAGGCAGTGTTTTACCCAGAAAGGTGTTGCGTGTCAAAGCAATTGACCATTTAGTGCAGAACAATCCTCATCCACCGTTTAAGCTGCACTAGTCTTTTGTTAAATGTTAGCTGATGCAACCTTTTACGATTGGCATCAAGGCCTCAAGTCTCTTAGGGTTTTCTTCCAAGAGATGGAATAGAGAAAAGACAAGAACAAAGATGAGAAAGAAAGTGTTTAGGGTGCCAAACACGGACTTAAGAACAAGTGAGGTGACATTGGCTTCTAATGCCAGCAGAGTAAAAGAGCCTGTCAGTGAGTTGCCTTGCGTGTGGCCATGACTGCATATTAAACCTACAGAGTGAATGGGTGAACTTGGTAACCTTGATGCTCCACCCTCTGAAACTTTCTGTCCCTCTTTCACCCCTGCTTTGTATTGGAATTTCCTATGGACGTGTTTTGGTCATTTGACAGCTTGTTTTGTGTGTATTTGTCTCACAGTCGCTGTTTATGTCCCCTGTGCCACCCCACCCCCCTTCTCCCCACCTCCAGGGAAGCTGGCGCAGAAAACTGGGGCACAGAAGGCTGCCAAACGCTCGCGTCTACCACTGTCCACACCAAATGCCTCTGCAGCAGGATATCCACCTACGCCGTGTTAGCGCAGCAAGCTAAAGACCCGGTGAGTCACCTATGCAAAGCCTGTTACTCTGTGGCACTCGGGGGGGGCTAACAATGCTACTACCAGGGGCCAGGTCAGTAAGCGGTTGACTTGATGTAGTAGGATTTGGATAGCATCCCCATCTGTTGGATTTTAAGGTAACAAATAACAGGTTTTTAAGGCTGTCCTTGGTTGTCTTTGATATTGCTGTCTTACTTTACAACAAGCATGTTTTCCTTATCTGACAAAAAGAAATGGTGTGCAGAGTAAACAGATCCATCAATGTTTAAGATTGTCACGGTATAAGAAGCTGTTTTGATCAGTCTGTCTCGCTTTTCTTAGAACATGTTTATCGTCAGTCACTCTCCACAATGTGAAACTTTTCTTTTACTCGCTTAAACTTGGAGAAGGTCAGGTTGTTCAGCGAGCTACTTCCATGTAATGGGAGAGAGACGAGGCGTCAACAGAAAAAGAAAGACATATTATTATGTCTGTGTGATTGTGCCGGCAGCGCATAAACCTGTGCTTCTATAAATAGTTCACGTGGCTTGCAATGTGTGTTTGACATGATTAAAGAAGGCTTTTTAGTAGTTCAGGGTAATGCCTGTTCTGATACATTGACCCATTCTCCTGTATTTATTTTGTTAATGGACAGCTCACCTTCCTCTCACAGTCTCCCTCTTCATCCAACAGACTCACATTCATTCATTGTAAAACATCCCACATAGTCACCTGTTTATTTCTGTTGTATACACACATAAACCAATTTAATATTAATAACCACTTTCTTGCTCGCTTCTTTTCCGTCTGATATATTTTCCATTGCTATTTTCAGTTTTCTCTTCCTCCTTTCATTTCCCTTCTCTTCACCTTGTTAACACTTTCAGTTGTTATTCCTACTTATGCCGCAGCTCCTTGACTGCTGTGGTCAGAAAATGTTCCCTTGAGCTTTGGCTGTTCATTTCTCTCCATGTGTGCATGATACTAATGAGAATAGTGATTGCTTTAAATGATTTCCACTGCAGGGCCTCGCACGGCTTAGTACGGTATAGCTAGGCCTTGGTAGGCCAGGCTCACTTTATGCTGCGTTTCCATTACAGTTTAGGAACTGGGGTAGTAACTATAGTAACGCAGTGTAGGTGGAGCCGTGACGTCATCTTCAATGCGAAACACAAAACCAACATCAGCCGTTAGCTGTTAGCCCTCAGAGCTCGCAGCTCCTCATATCTGTTCAGAATCTAGACAAAAGTTAAACAAGTACAAACCACAGACTCTCTGTGTCATGGCAAATACAGTCGCTGGTTTATTTATGTCTGTATAGGCCGTTGTTGTGAGTGTGGACGGTCGGAGCATATACTGCGTTAGCTTAGCCGATCTCCATTCAGAAAACATGCATTTTAAAAGGTTTTTCGCCTGCCGTCTGTCTGCAGACTTGTCAAAGCATTAATTCATGTTTTTTACTAACCGGTATCAGTATGTTGTTACTTTGGCATCATTTTGAAACGTGTATTACAATTAAATCACGGTCAAATATGTTCATTTTGTTGTAGTCGCCAGCGATGCTCTCACTAGTTTAGCATACTCAGCCTGGTTGTTGGCCCGGAAAGAACCTCGATTTTGGAGAGCCAGAAAAACTGTGAAAAAGTACCCGCTAGCCGGAACTACGCCTAGTGGAAACGCAACCACAAACGGGCCGGGCACGGCACGTCACGCTTAAACCAAGCTCCGCGCTGTAGTGGAAATGCGCCATTAGATGGTGTTTGGTGAAACTGTTGTTACACACTTGAATCTACGAGTAGTTTTTTGGAGGAGAATTTCTCTCTTTTTTAAGGGTGAAAAATTGGAGCCAGCTAAGCAGATACCAAGTAAGCACTGCAGGGTAACTTCAGGTGTCACAGAAATTGAAAGTGATGGGGAGGAATGGAGGATTTTGGGAAGGAAATGTTCAACCAAACAGAGAAGGCAGTCAGCTGTCAGGGAAAACGAAGAGAGAGAGAAGGGAAAAATGCACTTAGTAATAATGCATTAACAACCAGTGTAGCTCAAATAAAGAGCTGCGGGCTTATGTGGATATCTATCCCTGTGTAACCTTTAAAAGTAAAACATTACCTCCATATAGCACTCTATGCTATGCGTCTTCCCCTTTCGCTGTTACATTACTGTGAAAAATGTCCTTATACGCTCTGCATTAAATATGAAAATGGTCATGTAGTGGACTGGAGATTCTGAACATAGACACACAGTCACATGGTTAATCAAATGTCCCTATAGGTTTATGAATATATATGTTTTTAATTATTTCTGATTTAGTTTGATTAGTTCTGCTGGTTAGATAGCTGTAATACTACGATACCCATGCATGTTAGCTGCTGTTGCCATGGTGAAGAAGTCTGTCTTCACTGAAGCAAATCTAAAACTTAATTATTGCAGTTGCCGACAAAACATGGTGTAATAGTTGCCAATTTATCTGTGCCATTATCAGCTCCAGATTTCATAACCTTTAGCTTCTGATTTGTGCACATGACAGAAATTATAGCTTAAAATGTGGATATTTCGCACTAGAAATGCACTGTAAGATCAGAAAGAACAGAAAGTACTTGAGCCGTGTCAAATAAGTTGGTATATATTGCAACAACAAAAAAAGAGCCAAAAAGCGAGAGGTTACACTTTATGGGTGGATCCAAGTGACAGCTGCTTGAATGTTCATTTGGGTGGATTAAGTCATTTAAGCCATCCAAATGTGTATTTGCTTGTGCTCTTTCTGTTAAGCTGTTGAGTTCCTTTTTGAAGCACTATAAAACTAACTTGATTATTATTAAGTATGTTGCTGAAAAGTGTTGAATATACTTTTTAGCTTGATGATACAAACCTCCAATATTCAGTTGGCATGTAAGTCTAGCGATCTGTACACTATGTTGTACAAAGCATTTCCCCTCCCTTTTTATTAAAGGAGACATGTCATACTTTTCCGGTTATTACCTGTCCCCTTGTGTGTTATGAAGGTGTTTATGCATGTAAACGGTCTGCAGAGTCAAACACCCTCAAAGTACACCCTGTAGCGAGTCACACTCTAACACAGAAAAGACCTCCCCAAAACGCCTCGTTGGAGATTTCTCATGTTCTTCCTGGGCATTGTGACGTCTGAATACCCAGTAGCCACGCCCAGAGCTATGACCAGGCTGATTGGTCCAAAGTAACCAATCCATGGACTTCCTGACACACACACACACACACACACACACACACACACACACACACACACAGTGTAGGCAGCTCTGCAGATTTCTCCTCCCTGGCTGCAGGCTGATAACAGACAGTTGGGATCGCGGCGAAATTCTCTCTGCAGACCCATTCTCACAGTGTTTATCAACCTATAAACCTTTTTCTTACTCAATATCAAGCCACACTTATTGTTTTTACTTTGGCTGTGTTTGTGTGTGCTCAGGATGAGTTCCTTCACGGAGCTCAGCACGATTCACAACGTCCCGACCAATCAGAGCACACTGTGCTCACGGGGAGGGTGGGGGCTGGAGCTATTGGAGCTACAACGAGCCGTTAAGGGCAGAGAGTGAAATTCAGTGAATACACATAGTTTACAGAGATGCTGTATGAGAAACCAATGTGAGTTTGGAAAATTGAACAATATAAATCTATTCTAGTAGACCTCAACAATGGAATTATGATCAGTGGAAATGGCCATGACATGTCTCCTTTAAGTGTAAAGAGGGTCAAAACAAGGTGATGGCCTTCAGGTGGGTAAATGTGGCTATTCATTATTCTGTCCCTCAAAGCCTGAATTACTTCACAGGGGTCTGCAACCTATTACAAAGCTCGGGGAACCTTAATTCCCATTAAATGGAATAAAACAAAGGTTGCGACCTATAAGCTGAGTGGGTGGTTCCAGCCGCTATTTCTTGTTCCTGTAACACCTCTTT
>CALSBZ010014125.1:187519-202378 GCA_943591055.1 Gobionotothen gibberifrons
TCTCTCAGATTCTCAGACGTCCATGTTTAGGAGCGCATACATATCCCAGTGCTACTTCACACAGTGGTTGCTCGTGTTGCTAACAGGACAGGCTGTCATTAGCGTAATGCATTTTCTTATGAAGCCGTGGGGATGTGGCTGGCGCTAAAGCAATGAGCTGTGATGGGACGTTAATGTAGCATAGCCCGAGCATGGCCCCATCATTCTCCAGTCGCGCTATATATACACACACACACACACGTAGCGCCAACGCATACACAGTTTCTCTCCACCTGAGTAGTCAACTGTAAGTAAACAGCCAAAGTCTTTCTCTTCCTCTGCACCCTGATACAGCTCCATTGTGCACAGCCCTGCTTACACACGCAGTGGAATAACATAGTTGGTGTATTTCCTGTCTGTTTTCACTGTAATCTGTTATTCCACACTATTCTTCTGTAACATTGCAATGTGCGTCTCTCACTTTCTCTGAGTCAATCTTTGTATTCTGACTGTTATTCATTGCTGCTACTTTTTAAAGATCTGGTTTTAATTTGCCTTTCTTTCTTTTTTCTCCCTACCCTTCCCCCTTTTTTCTTTTCTCCTCCCTCCCTTTGTTGTGTCCACTTTTACTTCTTTTTTATTTTTTTTTGCAACCTACACATTCACCTGTTGCCATTACCGACACTTGTGTTTCCACACATCCACCCCCCCAACCCCCACTCCCATTTCTCCCACCCACATGGTTGTGTTTGTGTGTGTCTTTGTGCACATGTCCTAAAGTGTCCCAGCGGAGGCGCGTAGCCGACTGCTCCTGAAATGCTCCAAGTGTGGCGTGATCTCGAGCACCGCTATGTCCAGCCAGACTGCCAGCAGCGCCATGTTAGTCCATCTTCATCTTTCTACTTTTTCTCTCTCCCCATTCCTCTCTCTGTCTCTTACTCGGCACCATCTTCTTTATCCTAATCGCTGGCTGTTGATAATGATGCAGGATGACATTCAGGAAAAACAAACTAATTAAAAGGGAAGAAACGTGTCCAACAAGCCGCCAATATTTAATGAATGCATGTCTTGATCCAAAGTGGATTTTCCTGAGGTCATGCAACCCGACCTGTGCCAGGCAGTGTTTGTAAATCAGATTGTTTTTGACTTGTTTGTAGTGCTGGATTGTAGAGGCTTGACTTGTTAGGGCAGAAGAATGTCAGGAGTTACGGTGTGGCATTTTAAGATGTGTTGTTTGTGTGCAATACAAAAAAGCATTTGAAAATATCAAATGTACTAACATCTTTACATACTGTACAAACTAGAGCTGCAATAATGTATACCTTTCTGTCAAGAGCATTTTTTGTGATTTTGACTACATGTGGTATTATTCAGAGTGCTACACGGCTGGAGAAATGAGTTTCTAAGTATGTTGTGGCTCTGCGGGACGCTTTATCGAATCAGTATTACATATTAGGTTTAGCAGTTTAAAAGGTCGGAGAAAACTTATGCTATAAGCCAGTGCTTTTTGAATTTTAAATTCCATATTAAAGGTCCAAATATACATTATTACATTACATATTACATATACATTTTGAATTAATCTGTTTGAATACAACATTTCTCAAACAATGTATATTATTACTTTTTTATTGAATATAAGGTTATTAAAAAAAGCCTCTGATGTACAGTGACTGCTCCACCTGTTTCATTAGGATCAATTTTCTAAACGTAATAAATGGAGGTTAGGGTTATATGCATTTCTCTGTATGCATCCCCTATAGGTTGTTAACGTGTTAGTTAACATAGTCTTATAAGAAAATAGACCTTATTTATATGTATTATCGTTCCTCGAGAACAGCTTTTGTTTTGTATTCATGGTCTAATGTTCAGAGCAGCCAGTCTGTTAATGAAAGACCCTCCTCCCGTCTTTCGCTTGCAAGCCATCCTTTGCATATTTAACTACGTCCTTGTGCAAATCTTTCATTACGGGCTTTGTGTTTGTTTTAGAGGAGCACTCTGTTTAAAGCAGGGGCTCTGATCTTAGTTGTGTTGTTGCATGATTGGACACTAATGGAATGAGATTGCCTATTTGCAGTAACAAGTTTGTATCAGTCTCTTGTTGTCACTGGGGAAACATGGGGCCATTATCGACTTTCTTTTACCCATCTTTGTCAATCTCAGATCCACCTACATCTTTGCTGAATGCATAATAGTGTATTATTAGAATTCATTTATACCACACATTACTGCATTTCTTCTCGCTGCTTGTGAAATTCTACTTTGGCTTGGAGGGTTCTTCAGAATAATGAGTTTATAGAAATCCTAGCTATAATCAAACTGTCTGTGCGGTATAATTTGTAAATTACTGAAAAACATTCAAACCTAATAATTCACCTTCAATGTTTCTCATATTACACACGCCTTCACTCTCTCTTGTATTATTATTATATAGTAACCCGGGTCTTTTTATACCTAAGTGATAAAGCTTTAAAGAGTAGTACTTGGGAATTTATTTCTAGATGGAGACAATTTGAATTTTGTGATAAAAGCGTCCCCCATATTTCTCTCTCCCAAATGACATTGTAGCACTTAAACATAATAGCTCATTAAAGACACTTATTATTTACAACGAGGTACACTGGCAGTATTAGAGTGTTTCTTTTCACTTAGAATGTGTCGTGGAATTGAACCATATACTATGGTTGAAAAGAAAATTGTTTAACTAGAGGACATGTTTTAGTTCGATTTTCTATTTTAATCATAGCTTTGGAAATGCCCCTGTATAATGACCTGCATAACTCTCAGCGCAGCTAAACAGAGCTGTCTGTCAGTCAGACTGACATTTGTAAAACTAGGAATATGTGCTCGAAAGGCATGAACATTTTAAATTGGTGTCTGACTCTGTAGAGTTACACATGCACACACACTCCTACACACACACACACACGTACTCCTCAGAAGGGCCCTGTGTCAGTACTTGTCAATGGCCTGTCTTCTTCCTCCCTTTTGGCCCTCTGCCTTTCGCCTCTCACTCCACCAACATGACACTTGCTGCACACCAACCCTGTAATTGTGAGCAATTGTCAGTGTCATAACTATCCACATGATTACACATCATCTAACGCATCTCAGTTGGAATATTAAGCAAACCTCCGTGTGCCAATCAGCTACAAACTGCCCACCACTGAACCTCTGACTGATCTGTGTGTGTGTGTGAGAAGTGGAATTGTGTGACTTACCAAAGATGGCTGGTCTGGTTTGAGACTGAACCCCTTGTACCTTCTCCTTGTTTCCTCTCCCTACCCCCCCCCCACCCTCTCTGTGTCTGCCTTTCTTTCTCTTTTCTCTGACAGGGCGTCTCTGTGGAGCTCCTGCGTAGTTCTCCCCCTGTTAGCATTAACCTGGATGTCAGCAGTGCTGGCCATAACTGACCGGCGCTCCACACTTTTCCAGGTGATGTTTCTCAGCAATACCCTTACACACTGTATCTCTAAGACAAGTGATGCACTATAGAAAAGGTAGCTTTACATTGGTGAATGGCATCAAATAGGGGGAGGCATGCTTTTTGAACTGTATCACATTAAAGGGGCCCTATTATGCTAATTTCCAGGTTTCATAATGGTATGTTGTGCTTCTACTGTGACATGTTTCCATGCTTTAATGTTTGAAAAGCTCTTTATTTTTCTCATACTGCCTGTGTTTCAGCTCTGTCTGAAACCAGAGCTCTGATTGGTTAGCTGGTTAGTGATTGGCCACTTATTGGAATCTCGCTTTGGATAAAAGCATTAGCTAAATTATATGTAATAATGGTCAACCGCTTACAGGTGTTACGTCCCTTAGCCTGGGGGATTTGGCTTTGTGTCCTTTGCAGACCATTACATGCACACAACACTTAACCCACTATAGGAAAGGAACACCCTGTAAAGCATAGTGGGGCCCCTTTAATCCTGAATGATTATGTGCAAATAAACCAAAAAATAGGATCAACTTTGGAAAAAATATAAAACAATGAACAAAGGATCCCACTATGTCAAGACCACGATCAGAGACACAGCCTATGAAGGAAAATATGAATGGCTACACTGATTTATTATGAATAAACATGGCTTGGTTGACTCATTTACTTCCTGTGTTTCTCTAATGATCCCGGAGTCCTTTCACTACAGCATCACAGGATATGATAATATATGGTGGGTTTGAAAAAAAGGGTGTTGCAACATCCTGGAGTGCCTTAAAGACAGTTCAAGCGTGACACAAGATTTATTTTTGTCTCTTTTTTTTCGGAGCATTTCTCATCTTTCAACTTGTCAGAAAGCCCGTAAAACAAGGCATTTACTTTTAACGGCATTTTTATATTCCGTTCGTAAATGTATGAAAACAGAGGAGAAAAAAATGCATAAATGAATAAAATCACCATATCAAGATCCTCAGTTAACTTTGCAATAATATCACAGATAAAAAAAACGGTAATGGCAGCTCAGGTCTCTTGTTGCCATGGTAACACAACACACTTTTCTGCCTCTTGGGGTTTTCCCAGGTGAAAAGAAGTCGGAAATAGCAACTGTCAGAGCTAGGTGATGGAAAGATTAGCACTGTAAACTGCTCAAAGAAATGTGATGACTTTGAATGCATTGAAACTCTAATGAATTATACCACATATTGATATGAGATCATATACATCCTGTGTGACACTCTGTAGTATGTGTTGTGGGAGGAATCCATGGAAAACAAAAAAAATACTTTACACAGGTGCAATTGTTTTACATTGGTTGGGACCACTATGATAATATAATGTGTCATAATTAACAAGGAAACATATTGTTGTCTCCCCCAGGTCCTTTTCGCCGTCTTTGACTCCGTCCAAGGTTTCGTCATCATCACCGTCCACTGTGCAATGCGTCGAGAGGTAAATCCGTTTTTTCCTCCATCTGACAAGAAGTTGTGTGGATCCTAGACATTTTCGAGTTCATCCATTTTTAATTCAGCACCACACAGTGACCTCAGCGACATTCACTCCCTCTGACAGGTGCGATTCATGTTCGTAAATGTCACGTTAGTTTCCGGGTCAGTCTGAAGACTCTGCAGAACACAGGCGGACCAGACATAAGAGGGATTAGCCCAGTGTGTATGTCCTGTGTTGTGGAGCTTCCTCTACATAATGCAGTATGATAGTGCAGTATTGTCCATCTGATCCAAGGCTGCTTTAAGGAGCTTAGTAAGATGGTGTATGAAATAAGACCATAAGTCCCCGACTAATACCCTCTAGTTCCTTTTTTGCCACATGCTTGCGTGTGTGCGTGTCCCGGGATGCTGGCTTTTAAACCTATTGTCAACATACATGAAGTCGTGCCCTTGAGATAGACATTTACACACACTCATTTTGCATCTGGCTAAATCTAAATTGGACTAAATGAATGGATTTACAATGTCATCGCTTTTCCATAACTGTAAATGTGTCGCTGATGCATGTGCACCACACAGAGCCTTGCCTTTATCCAAGAGATCATTATGATATTGAATGCACTTCGTGGTGTAAGTGAATTCCTAAATGCTCGGTGTGCTTAGCTGCATTAAATCAATATCACAAAAGCGGCAGGGATCAGGGTACAGTAAATCCAGGAATTATTTATTGTAAGTGTATGAAAATCCCCTGCGTAAATCCTTCGTAGCCGCTGAACAACAGGCAGAGGGGAGTGCTGTACCGGGGGGAGGGAGGGAGGGGGAGGAACACGGGGAGGAAGCATTACGCTGCAAAACAAGAGGGGAGGCAGTTGTTACTTGAAGTTAAGTGCAGACTCAAAACACGCCCTCTGATAGTGCCTGTTGCATGTAGGGGTACAACGGAGGATACGAGGAAGGAGGTGGCAGGGTATGCCTGCTGAGATCAGTCAGGAGCCAGCAGGAGAGGAGACATGTGAAGGTATTATGTGAGGGAGGTTGAGGGAAGGACTTAGTTAAGTGAGTAGAGAGGAAGGAGAGGAAGGAGAGTGGGTGACACATTGCATGCAGAGATGGCGAAGGGGGACGTGATTCAAAAGCGAAGCAGGGGATGATGGTAAGGGAGGGGGAAATGGAGAGCAAGGTGGAGAGAGGTGCGGACACATAGAGGAGCTCTTCACTTTGATGTCAGGATGAGCTGCTTTTCACACACACACACACACACACACACACACACACACACCCACACACACACACCCACACACACACACACACACACACACACACCAATGGGAGAACAGGAAACAAATGCCTCGAAGGATGAGTATGGACATAAAAAGAAGAGATGGATAGAAGGAAACAATGGAGGCAATACACTCGCCCATGCAGTATTAATCAGACATAGATTCTTCTCCAATCCACTCCATTTGTAGCGACACACACACACACACACACACACACACAGATGAGACCACCCAGCTAGATTGAAGATGCTCTCGTTCGCTCTTGCGCTGCGTCTTGCTCGAGCACTCTTGTATTTCCACCCGTGAGATTCTTATGGGCTTTGACAGCAGCAACATTGAGAAATGATGTTGCTCCTCAGCAAGTAACCGGGGTGTCTATAACGCAGAGCCCGATGGGGGGGAAAGAATCTCAGAGTCGGTTGTGAAACACGATGCGCAGGGATCCATTTGATTTGAGCTGTGTTACAAGAACCTGACCTTTGACGGCTGGCTAGTGTGTGTTTGCTTAGAATGGCGTACTTTGGAGGATAGTGAAAAAACAACAAGACGGCAGTCAAAAAGCCCATTGGTTGGAACATCCTATAAACCACGCTGCTGGTTTTAATTTGGGCCGAGCGGCGCCAATCTCACAAGGCTCAAATACGCCACTTTAAAGAACTGCTTTGTACTTTCTATACCAGTGCTTCTCAAAGTATGGTCCGCGGACCACTGGTGGTCTAGCGCCCCCGAGTGGTCCGTGAGTATATTGGTAACATGTCACATTTTAAATAAATAAATACATTTCAGTTCTCCGCACTCTCGCGGGAATATCTCCGCACTGGAGCGAGGTTAAGTTTCACTTTCAATTGCATGATATAGCCCAGCGCAACACCTTCATCACACATGTTGCCACTTGTTTGTACCATTTTCAGGCGATTTGTAATCTGTTCTAGAAAAACGATGTGTTTTTTTATATTTGTGGAGTTAGGTGGTCCGCAAGTGTTTTTTTATTGGTTAAGTGGTCCTTGGTATGAAAAAGTTTGAGAAACACTGTTCTATACCAACCCACTGAAAGTTACATAAGCTACGAGGCTGAGCTACTTGCATAGAATATAGCTTTTTGTGTGGCTTTTTCACATTCACTGAACATCTGTCATCGCAGTGATAAAGACTAGGAATACATTATGTCTGAGGGAGTGAGTTCCCCATGTTCCAGCGTTTGCCAAACTTTTAAGTAAAAAAGTAAAATGTCTGAAAACTTATTTTCTTTGCATCCTCCCCTCCCACTCTGTATTTATCCTCCTCCTCTTCTCTTTCCCACGCCTTTAGGTGCAGGATGCGGTGCGCTGTAGGATGGGGGGGTGTAAAGATGACAGCGAAAACTCCCCAGACTCCTGCAAGAATGGACAGGTGCAGATCATGGTGAATAGCATTTCATTTCATCCCACATTGCAACCCATTAGCTTCATACTAATGCTGGAGCGTTGTAGCTTCAGCTCCAATAACAGGAAGCATGATTGTTGTGCTCAAACTCATACCTGGCTCTCACTTTTTCCCTTAAGGAAGTCATTATTGTTTATGCATTATGCATCTACCATTTTTATTTTTCCCAAAAAATGTAATTTACCTTCGAAAATGCAATTTCCCTCCCAGCCTAAAAAAATCCTGTGGTGTCATAACTGGACACCAAATGTTGTCAAAACAATCCACTTCTGTAACAGAAGCCTGCATGGATTCATTTAATTGCATTTTGATATTCTTGTTGCTCGCATTTTCTTCATGATGAAAATGTGTATATTGCTCATGGCATTTTGTGTATTACCAAAACATTAATTTCAGCACTTTTATTTACTTTGAACCTAAACTTCCTGCTCTGTATTTGAAGAGCACGAAGCTCCCGTAAGGTTATTGTACGTGTTCCAAATCTGGCTAATAGTGTGATAAATCATATAGACTTGAAATGCCTCGCCAATGTCAGCACGGTCACACTGCGACTATGAGAGCACGAGCGACTCTCACAATGCCATTCCCTTTATTTCTCCCTCAGACCTGTTTGCGGTAACGATTATGGCTTTCTGAACGCCCCTCTGAGGTTATCAAGATTAAACTTTGGAGCCATCATTCTGCTCGGAGAACCCATTATGACACATTTTCTTTCTCTGTTTTCATAACCGAGAGGAACATTCACAGTCTAACTGAGCTTATTTGATTTTGGGTTAAATGTATTGTTATCATACACACGGCTCGTTGCTGTGCCAACTATTTCTCGGCTGGTAAAGTTTCATCTAAAAGTGACGGCTCATATGCATGGACGGTTTAATGAACACAATACCCTTGAGAATATTAATTATGATGGATAATTTGGAGCCACCAGTAATGCAATGTCCCCATCATAACTACTCTCAGGTCGTTGCTATATTGTCAGTATTTAAATGTTAAACCGCCGACAGTTAGAGATATTATAAAGAAGTAGAAGTGCAGCTACACCTTCTTATTAAAGCAGTATAAAAGCCTTTTTCAGTTCACGTGTTTAATTAGTTAATCTTAATTTAATTTTTGTATTCATTAATTCCTTTTACACCATCAGAATTGCTCTAATGTGAACTTCAGTGGGCAGCAGTATGGCTCTCTGCGTGTCGGCACCCCCCCGTGTCCGTCCAGTTGCCACCAGCAGTTGCCACCTGCGGGCCACCAGGCCTGCCAACAAGCCTGTTACCACAGTCTGCCCCGTAGCAACAACCAGGGCCTCGAGCACAGCCATGCACACGAGCATAGCCCCATCCTGAACAACACCCACAACCACAACCACGCTCATAACCATAACCACGTCGCCCACAACCACAACCACATCGGAAGCTTTCCAGTATGTCACTCGTAGAAAAGACATTGTCATTATGAATAGTGAAGCCCATAGATGGATTAAAGGTGGAATCTGTAGAATAATATTGTGCAATGACTAGGAACAGATATGAGAGGAATGGTTAGACATTTAGAAAAATACCCCTTTCTAGGAGGTAAATGAGAAGATGGATGTCTTTTATATGTTTTTCACGCTAAATATAAAACCTATAGCCAATAACTGGCTTAGCGTATTTTAGCTTAGCTTAGTGCAAGGACTACAAATGGCTCAACTCACTCATGGACTTTCTATATTTTGTTTAATCTGTAAACAATCGGAAGTTGGAATTGTTACTTTATGGTTTTAAAGGGGGTATTGTGGATGTAGGGTCACTTCGCCCAGACAGAAAATAGTCCCACACAAACCCTGGTAAAAACACAAGGTAGCAATTCTACTATGTATCTTAAATAGACACACAAGACATAACATGCTTATAAGTGATGCTAGAAAGCTGGTAGGCATATTCTTTTCCTGTTGGAAAGTGCCAGGCTAGCCTTTTCCCATATTTCCTATTTATGCTTTGTTTTAATTACATATTCCACCTTTAAATCTAAGTAGGAATATAGCTGTGGTGTATAATATAAACTCCCTCTTTTACTTTAGCATGGTATACAGACAATATGTGTTTTTAATTGATTAAGAAGATATTGGTTTCTTTTGCAATTATTTCAGTAGGAACCTCCCCAGAAGGCTGTGTTTTATTGGATGTTTTTTCATTCAATAGGACTGAGCAAAAATAAACGTTGTTCCCTTATAGTGTTTGTTGATGACTTACTGTACTTAACCTGAGGGTTTTATCGAGAGAGTGGATTATAGTTAAAAGAAAGATGATTTGTTTTTCTCAATTTGAATGCTAGAGAGTGACTGAGAGAAAGAGAGAGCGGTTTATTTCATATCCTCATTCGTCCATTTAGTAGAGACCCATTTACGGTGCTGCGGGTGATTTGCGTACTAAGAGCTTTGCTGCTCCTCTGAGACCTTCACATAGTCTCTCCTTCTCTCTTTCAGTTTTTCATTCTCCCCTTCCTCTTCTCGTTGCCTGTGTGGCGTGCCCAAAATGTCTAAAATCTGTAGTTTATTATCCAAACAAAAGCTTTTGTAAATGAATCCCACCGAGGACAGGAGGAGGCTCTTTGGTGAGAGAAGGGAGGACCACAACTGCATGGCAATGACGTTTCGGAAAACTTGAGTGATAGCCATTCTAGAAACAATACTTATTTTTTTTTTTTTTTTTTTAATATATATCTTTTTATAAAATAAACAGACATTGCTCCAGATAACAGAACATACAACAAAACATGTAACAACAAACAACTAAACAAAACATAACGGGGGGACGGGGACGCAGGGATGACTTCCTAAGACAGCTGAATGTGACATACACAGGACATTACATACACAATACATTATACATTACACAGGAGATGCCATATTGACAGGGTCAGATAGGAGAGCTGCGGACAGTGAGCCGTAATCCTCCTGTCTCCCCTCAAAATACAATACTTTTTAATTCAACCCACCGCCCTCAATCTTTGGGAGTTATACTTTACCCAGAGGAGAAGTGCCACCCTGCTCTCCTCAAGTGAGAACAAACCAAATAAACATACATTTTGAACCTTATCTACATACAAAGTGAATCGGAGTGCAGTTTAAACTCAGTGTTGTGTGGGACGTTTGTGTTATGGTCCCTGGTGTGAATGAATTGTAAAAGGTACAAAATATGTTTTTCCAGTCTAACAAATGCTCGGCTGGAAGACGGCAAAGTTGTGCTTCAACTGGCCCAGCAGATAGTAGTTTAGCTGCGGTGTAAATGACTCTCCCTGTTTGCATGCAGACGATAGCGAGGTGACTGTTGAGTCGTATAGTAGCATTACATAGCTGGAAAAGCAGAAAGTGGGTTCTGCTCGTGTCGTTTCAAAACTGTATTTGGATCTGCTGCTGTGCACTGATACACAAAAGGAACAGAGTAGCAGTGTTTGCATAATTCTCTGCTCTTTTTTTTGTTGTTAAAAGGCCTTGAAAAAATTCACTTTGAAGAGATGAAAACTGAACATGTATGACTTAGGGCACCGTCTCATTCACAGGGGGCTATAGTAATTTACTTGGTTGTAAAGTGTCACCATAGCAACAGATCCTTTCGGTTTTTTTAGCTGTCAGAATAAAACATCATTAAATACAGCATAACCATTTGAAATCCAATCACTCATCTGGCTGGTGTCTCTATTAATACGTTGAATGTAATGACACTCATTGTATTTCCTCTCTCTTCCCACCCTTCCTTCCCTCTTAGACGGATTTTGAGAAGGATGTGGACTTGGCATGTCAAACAGGTAAGCTCTCCCTTCCACATGATTTACTTTTCCATTTCTCCCTTTGTCTCCTCCTTTGTCCAACACAGGATTAGCATTGCAGAGAGGCAATGGAGAGCTGCAACGTAGCTTGCTGCTTTGCATGTTGATAGACTGACAGGAGATGATGTGCTGCAATACATGTCCACACAGCTGCACACCAATTATTATTCCTTATCAATCACACTGATTCTGCCCAATGTGTGTTCAGCGAGCATATGTTTGAATGAGACTGTGTTTAATTGTGCATGATAATAACACTCCTCAGTGTGTAAAGACCTGTTTCACTCGCTGCTGGTCTTGTGTTTGGATATGTTACAAATGTACCCCGATGTTTTGTGTTTGTGAAATATTAACACAGTCACTTTCCCCCTCCATCCTTGCAGAGAGAGGACATCCATGTAAGTTGTGCACACGATTGACCTTATTAACACCTGCCTGGTTTGTCCCTCAACCTAAATAATTCCTATAGACGAATCTCAATTGTACGGGGATGTAGAAAGTCCAACATTACTGCAGTGGTACCTCAGACTTTTTGATAAAGAATTCTAAGTTTTTTCACAAATTCACAGCTATTCGTTTTTGCTTTGCTTTGCTGTTATCAGCTGCAACGACACGGAAGATAAAAACCACAAGCATCTGTTCAATGAAATCAATTTCACTTAGATCTTTGAAGTCAGTAACCGAGAACCAATCAGCTGCCAAGAAAAAAAGAGCCGGCCCACAAACATTATTTGCTACTTTCTGGCCAAAATACCAATATGACAATTCCCCCCCCCCCCCCCCCAATTTTTATCAAATGCTAATTTGTACCATGCCACCGCAGTAATGGTGTAAAACTACCGCCGGATTCGTCTATAGTCCATTCTGTTGCTCTCCACTGTTGGATGCAGATGTGAAGGGATCAGATTTAGAAAAACCTTGTCAAGTCCTTTCATATAACGTTGCACCAACAGGACGGTAAAAACACAGAAAATGTGATGTTTTGTACTCAGCCAGTGTCCTTGCTGTTATATTCAGACTCAGCAGGATCCCGCTTCAATTTTTGATGAAACGTGGTGCTTTTGAACATTTTGTCACATCAATGCTGGTTACACAAAACATGGTCTGTGCTAGATGCTTTTGGTTAAGAATTGGATTTTGGGGCCACAAAAGTACATTTTCCTTTCCTCTGATGGTGACAGAATGAGCATGATATCTGGCATGAACTTGAAAAACGGTTTGAGTTGTGTTTGATTGTGATGATAGATTGGTGTCAGATGTGATTACGCATCGTCTCTGATCAGCATGTCATAGTTAATTTCGGAGTAGCTATTCTAGAAATATATAGTATTGTTTGTAGTTTCCTTTCCTCAACAACTTGCATGAAAGCTAACCCAAATCCACTATAAATAGTTTTATGTTTGTTTTTATTTAAGGTTTTATGAAATGAAAACAGGCCCTGGGCTAACACAGGAATACACGTTGATGCACATGCATTAAAGAACATAGCTATACAGACTCACACACACAGGGCATACTAAACTGTGAAGCAAGATAGCAGGGATAGAGGATTTGGCTCCACTTCATTGGATGCATATTTTGCACTTTCTCCAAGCTAATAAAAATCTTGGCACACCAGCAAAACTTTAGTTGGAGCAACACTTTAAGGTCACAGTTTTAGAGACACAACTCATCTTAGTAACTTTGAACCGCATAAGACCAAAAACTGAAGTGACATTCTCTTGGATATGCAATATATCTCACATCAAAGATTCAAACAAACTTCACTATCGAAAACACTAATGTATGTTTCTGTTTCGCCTATCTGTCGCCTGTTTAACATTTATCCACTTATTTCCATTACATTCCACTTCTCAATGTTCTGCTTCCTCAACATTTGCCTCTTCCTTAACCTCACTTATTTTAACTCTTCACTTCTTCTTTTCTTGCTTTTACCAACTCTCCTTTCCCCCGACTCTATGTATTACCTATGGCTTCCCTTGTCTCCTCGCACCTTAGTCATATTCAAGGAGGTCAACACGTGTAACCCGGCCACCATCACTGGCACCCTTTCCCGCATCTCCCTGGATGATGACGAGGATCCAAAGCTAGCAGCCCATCAGGAAGGGGTCAACTTCAGCTCCCTCCCCGGGAACATCCCCCCTCCCAACCTGATCGTACAGGTACAAGATTGAAGTTGACATGGACTGACCTATTGCTTGATCTTCTTTTAATCCCAAAGCTACATTTAAAAATAATGGAAAATGTAATCTAGCAACAAGAAATGATGATGAATGAAAATAACATTATTAATAGGAATACTAAAACGTTTTTGTTCCACAAGGTTCCAACCCTGAGCGGCCTGAATGAGCTGAGTGACACGCCCCTAAAGAAGGACGTGAACCTCGATCAGCAGAGACAGCATGGGCAGCAACGTAGCGGCGCTCCAATCTACCTGTGCACCGAGAGTGGCCTAGGGTGGTCTCGACCGCCCCCCTCCTCCAACACCTCCCAGGACGGAAGTGCCTGTAGTGGAGGCAGTGGATGTGGGAGCGGAGTAAATGGAGGAAGTGGGGAGGGAGATTACATGGTCTTACCTCGTAGGACGGTTAGTCTCAAACCTCCAGCTTCCTGCTCTCAAGGAGGAGGCCTGGGTCTGGGGGGCGAGGACAAGCCCCTCAACATCGCAGTGGAGGATCCTCCCTTCCCCCCGCCTCCCTCACCCCTGACCCTCCACCCAGCTGAGAGTGAGGCGTACCCGGCGGATTTTGTGCCGTCAAGCGTAGGTGACATGAACATCGCCATGAACCTCAACCGCTCCTATGGGACGATCAAAACCATGCCCCACGGGCACGCCCACATGATGGCTCCGGGTGGTCTTGTACACTCCCACGGAGGACACATGCACCCCCATGGGCATTCGCTCCAGCTGAAGCAGGGCCAGAGGCCGTCGGTCAGACAGATTCTGACAGGGGGATCCACAGTGGAGAGAACCAGGACCCTGCCACGCAACTTGGGCAGCACCAATGCCAACAGCAGCCACTCAGCAGGATCCTTGGAGGTGGGTGAGAGGTTGAGGGGTGAGGGAAGGAGAGGTTCCAAGTGTTGGTGTCGCTATGTTCACCTTTCACTTGAGCTCACAGTTGATGTTTACGGTTATGGATGCAGTGGTGGTGGTGTGGCTATGTATGTGAAGTTGTGGTGGTAGAATGGCAAAGGGGAGGAACGCTCTCTGTAGTACTCCTTAGTTGGACCTGTAATCCTGTAAATGCAAGGATTGAAAAACACTTTTTGAAACATTTTAACAGTAAAATCCAATTTTGCAAAGTCACTTAGTTAAGGAAAGATTTTAGTGCTATGACGTATGCTTTTTTCAGCTGAGTAGTATTCATTGCTGCCGACTGAGGCAATCAGCGTTGAAATTAGTTATTCTCTCAATGGAAGACAGCTGTGTGTGTGTGTGTGTGTGTGTGTGTGTGTGTGTGTGTGTGTGTGTGTGTGTGTGTGC
>CALSBZ010014125.1:202778-224805 GCA_943591055.1 Gobionotothen gibberifrons
ACACACACTTTGCATCTTTCCCCAAATGGCATCTTGCAATGTTGATTAAAGAGATGGAAGCGACACTTTCACCGAAAAAAAGTGCAGATGCTTCACTTAGGGCTGAGGGCGTTAAGGATGTGTCATTAAAACTCATAAAAAATCAGAAGAGCTACGAGAACACTCATGAATACCAAGAAATAAAAAAAATGAATCTGTAGAGAAACCTGCGGGATGTAATTTACTGCTATAATTTCACCCTGTTTGAATATGCTTGATTTGGAGATGGATATCAGAGCGTGCCTCTCAAGATTAAATCACAGCAGCGCTTTACTCCCCAATTCAAACACGGTGATACCTAATGGAGGGATCACGCAAATGTACTCTGTGTTAATTTCACTGTTGATTTTCAGTTAGAGGATTGTAAATTTAAACTCTAATTATGTTGTCAATGCTTACGAAATGTTCACAGGGCATATTCGTTTATTATCGAACTATAGAAACCAGTGGAGGGAGTATTCAAAGATACATTTGTATCTCCTTACAACTAAATGTTAGCTGTATAGTTATCATATGATTCACTGCATTACAGTAAGTACATGCAAACTGATGAAAAAGCAGTGTGTGACTGCTATTGGCTATAGGACCATCATTTCATTGTATAGCAAATCGTTGGGAGATTCCTCTTGAATTTTGTATGAGTGAGTTAATGACTGCTTTATGTGTGTGCCCACCAACACATGCAATATACTATACATGTATATGCATGTTGCATGTCTACCATATTACAAAGCAAACGTAATCACGGAATTTCTCTGTCCAAGGTAAGGATTTATCTGTAGGAGAACCCCAATTCATTGTGTAATATGAGTAGTAAAGTGAATAGGATAACAACTTAACCTCTCTATCTGTTTGCATATGTTTACCTTTTAAAACTTGGCTGCCATAGCATTAGATCAGCAATCAGCTTTTAACAAACTGTAGAGAGCAGCTCCTCTCGTTGCCAAATGCAAATGTGGCAGTCGGCGAGAGCCAAATAGGAAGTCAGGGATGGAATGCGATGCAATGTCAGGGCCAGATGAGTTGGAAATGTCTGCAGCTGTTCAATTCACAGCTTGTGTGCCAATCGCTATAGCTGCCGAAGCACTTAAGAGGAGAGTGGTGGGGTCCAAGCAAGATTAGAGCAAGAAAGCCATTCCTCATATGTTTGTTGCAGCTCTTCTTATCAAAATGTCAAAAAGAATTGCAAAGGAGGTGATTTATTTATGCTGGGTTTGTAAAGATTGTGAGCCAAGACATTATTGTTTCGTTCTAATTCTGGGTTATTCCACTTCACTAATCTCATTACGTTCAAATAGACTTAGATTAGTATTTTGCCTTGACATTTGTAAGGGTGTCTGTGTCGTGTTTGGCAGCCAATGCATATTAGCTTTCTTCTCGTGACTGAACAATGGCACTTAGAGTTCCACAGATGCATTGAGATAGAGAGGTCTTAAGTTCAATAGTGGTGGAGGGGTTGGTCATTGATGCTTTCTTCTCTCCCCCTGCCCCCACCCCTCCTCTTCCAGAGGAAAAGAGTACGGTACTCTGAGCTGGATTTTGAGGTAAGATCACAGACCTCAACCCACTGTCATCAGCCTGTCTGCTTTCTTGTGCTTCTGCCAGGACTTGAGTAACGCATAGAGGAGCAAAAAGCACTGCTAAATCCCTCCCTTCGCACCTGTGTCTCGCTTGCATTTAGAACTATGGACTGTTCTAGACCTTAGATATAGCATGCTGTTTCTCCAACAATGGCCTTCAATCTCTACCTATTTAGAGGCTGTCAATTTACGAATCAAATAAAAGAGAAAATAATCATCCGAATGACATGTACAATCGAATCAAACAATAGTCATTTTGGGGGTCCTGGTTAAAGAAACAGCTAAGTGGAGTGCTTTTTGTGTCTGAATGATTCAGTTATGGGTCAACACGTTTATGGCTGTAGTTGTTTGGCTGGTTTGACGGTTTTCTCTTGGAACAACATGGTTTGGCACTGTGTGAGTATGTTTGTGTTAGAAACACCTGGGTGTCCTGTGAATCTCCAGTCTATAGCCAGCATCACATTGCAACAAAAATACTTTCCTTTTCATTGCCCTTTTTTGTGGGAATTCAGTTTCACATAGACTGTTGCAAAGACTGGACATTCACTTTCCACCATGGAGGTATATCTACGTCTAGGTTAGAGGGTATGTGTGGTCACAAGCTACTAACAGTGACTTTGGCTGAATGTTTTACTCATCCAGAAAATGTAATGGAGTCTTTTCTGGCCGCTGCATGAATTTAGAAGAAGATTGCCTCTCTTTGACATCAACTCTATTCTCATCAATAGACTGTTGACTTGAGAAAGAGGTTGACGTAGAAGTATCACTAATATAACAAAGTGTAAACTTCCATGATTTAATGGAAGGTAATCCCATGTTCATCCATGTCTTATTTTTTTTCAAATGGAGTTTTCCCATGACTTTAGAAAGTAAAACATCTTCTATATATAAACTACAATATGTATATGGACAGTAAACGCTCACCCTTTGGATCCTTTCGGGTTCTGCGTTTAGAAAAATAACTGACGACAAGTTGGGTCTGAAATTGCGTTCACTGTAAGATGATCGTCAGGATACAATAGCAAGCATTCATTAGTTTTAAAAAACCACATAAACTCTACCAATAAGTCTAACTCCAACCAAACAACCTTAATATTTCAGTATAACTGTAACTTGTTTCAGCTTGGTAACATATGGTTACTAAAAAATGAGTTGTAAGTTGGCTAACATTAGCTTGTGTTAGCTAATTATGCTAATGTTAGCAAACAAACATTAACTTTAGCCAATGTTAGCATATCTAGATACCTTAGCTAATTCATCAGGTTATTTGCTGCTTAACATTCCGTAACCTCCCTTTTAATTTTACAGTAGTCAAATAGGGTTACAGGTTTTATTGGACATAAATAAAAACCTTTGATAATGTGTCTCAGAAAAGGAAAAATAAACACATTTGGAGCAAGGAACTAGTAGCATCTTCTTAGCTGAGCAGAGATGAGAATGCCCACTCTGGAGTCATTGGAGCCAGTGCTAAGCGCGAGTCCTGGCTGGTAAGTGTGCGGTTGTGAGTGCTGGCACTTTGCCCCTGTGTCACTTTCAACCTTGCAAGCTGCTTTGACGATTAGCTACTGCCGAGCCGCTACAGCACTGCCCATTAGCACTGAGAGACAACAGCAGTGTCACTGACAAATGTAGTTTGCTGTCAGAGATTTATAGATCTGGATTTATTTTCCTTCTAGACAGACATATTCAGAACTCAGGGATGGCAGTTTTGTCAAATATCATCTCAATAGGGCGAGAGTTAAATATCAGCCCTTCCTTTAGACATTTAATGAGATAGACAAAATCCTGATTCAACAGGACTGCTAGCTAGCAGAGCCCAGTCTTGAGCAATGGCATTTCTGTCAGTCATTTTCACAGAATGTTCACTTTAAAGACTCCTCTGCAGCACTCCCAGTCGCCAAATTCTTAAAGACTGGGGAAGTGGATGATGTATGAGCATGAGCCAACAATCGATCGATCTGTCGGCGTTCTTCTAACCCCCTTTTCACGGCTGGCGTCACTGCAGTCCCTCAGCCTTTACCCATTTTCCCTTCCCCTGCCTGCCCCTATATGGCCCCCCCTCTTCTTTTTGCTTTTTTTGTTCCTGTTTTTGGTTCATTTTTGCTGTCCCTTCCTCTCTTCCCTTCCAGAAAGTGATGCACACTCGCAAAAGACATTCTGAGCTGTACCATGAGCTCAACCACTCGTCCAAGTTCCACACCATAGACAGGTATAGCAGGGACCCAGCCATGTCCACATTCAAGGTAAGACCATTGCCCAAAGCGGGACGGACCCCGCTGTATCAATGCATATCCACCCCTTCCGCACTTTTTCACAACCCTAAAACCCAACCCCTTTAACACTAAATAATTGAAACAAATGATATCAAATGCTGACTTCCGCTCAGATTTAAATTGCAGTAGCATGCTTCACAGAAAGTAGTCATAGCCTATCCACCATGAAGTACTTTTGAAAGTGGCTGTATTCATAGTATTTTCCAGCTAAAATTCTGCCTTAGAAAACAGCTAATGTAAATAGTGTTTATTGTATATTTTCATTGCCATTTCATTAATTCACTGTTGTACTTATTATTACACTCTTGGGGAATCAAGCAATAACTACCTCATCAATACAACTTTCGAGGCACAATTTATTCCAGGTTACTTACAGTAAATATATTTTTATACCTGCTGTAAATGGCCTGAACCTAATTTGTTCTCACTTGTGGTTATTAAGTACCTGTCAAAACAGTTGATAACTTAAGCTGTTAGCTGAGAGATAATCAATCAAAGCTGTTTAATAAAAATCCAATTGTAGCAATTTAAGACCTGTGAAACTATGTCTCACTCTTTCCAAATCACCTCACAAAATTGCAATGCTGATAAACACGATTGTGCCTTCACACACAAGTTGTTTGTCTATGCCTGTGTCACATTGGTTTAATCTGTTTGTTTTTTGGATTCATTGTCTGTTTACTCTACGTTACAGTGTTTCTTTAATGTGTGTGTGAGGTGGGTGTGTGCGTCAGTGGGGTGCTTGGGTTTGCAACTGTGTGCATAAGACACAGAAGTATTCTTGAATCATTAATAATCCATTAGCAGCAGACTAAATAATCCCTGCTGACCTTCAGAGGGCCAGTTGCATTACAATTTAAGTACACACGCATTTGCTCACACTTCCTTCATCTGCGGAGCTTCAGTGCGTAGAGCCGTGATGAGTTGGCCAACCTTGTTAGGTGTACTTTTCCCTGGCATCGGCACCATGCTGGCACATCTTATTTACAGCGCCAGTAGAGCAACAGAGGCCAGCCTTAAATCTCTCATATTCCCCACGCCACGTAGCAACATACTTTACACACACATATGCAAAGACGCTGCCATTTCCCAATGCCAGACCCCCGGCCTTATCCTTCACTCCTCATTTGCTCAACGTCTTGATCAAGACTTTCAGAAGCGTTGGCCGTCTCCCCATTCATTAATTCCAAGCAAACACTTTGTGGAAGAGAAGAAAAATGGCAGGCATGAGACATATATTAGTGTGTGGTTCTTACCAGTTGCGCTGCAGAATGCTAATGTGGCTTAGAGGGAGAGCAGGTGGGCTTTTAGATTACGTCCAATGGTAAAAGAAATGAAAGCACAAGCAAATAATAGATAGGCCTTATTTGAGGTAATTAAGACAAGTTGAAACGCACATTTCCTCTGGGTTTGTGATGTCACACACGTTGTGAAATGAAAGGACAGCATAGATATGGCTTACTCATCCAAATCCATTATGTTTAAAGTAAGTAGGCAGTTCACTTAACTGTGAATAATTACATGGATAATGCTATCAGTGTCAGGCCTTTGACAGGACCAAGCTTGAGTTCAGCTCCGCTGTTGTCAACATCTCACTTTGAGAGTCACCCCCGGACACGGAAATGCTGACTATACAGTAATTATGGAGATGAGAAGGGAGTGTGTGTGGGTGTGCATGTCCGTACAGTTGCATATCAGAGTGCCTACTGTACGTGTGTGGCTCCTTCCCTTACTGCGTGGTTGTAGGCTGGAGTTTGTGTGTACGAATCATTTTTTCTTTTTGTATGTTCATCTGTTTTTTTGTCTGGGATCAGTTTGCTTCACTTTCTGTGTTCGAAGCACATTCATTATGTTTAAGAGCGCATGAGTAATGATATAATTGTTTCATAATACCCTTAATAACCTCCTTTCTATGCCATATAGCAAACACTGACAGTGATTTTAACATTTACTAGACAAGTGCTGTGATTTAATTGCAAACATAATTGCATTTCACTATGCTATCTTCTCACGGATGGACTCCCACAGTACTTTTGTATTTTATATTCACCCTTAACTTCGTATGGCCAATTGACTTAGTCACTTAAGGCCGGCAATATTGAGCTTTTCACCTGTAGTGACATGGGAGGATAGCCAGTTCAAGTCAATACAAAACTAGTAGAAGGGAGAACTTCATCTGCCTTACTTGTCTAACCATTTACTGTCACCTACCTCAGGCAACGACGCCTCAAAAACTCATTAACCCCCCTGACTTTTGCAAGCCTTTCTCTACTTCAAAGTGCCTAAACAGTATTTTAACCCGAACATAAACAACTTTAACCCCTTCTAACCACCCCGGACTGTTCGTCCAACACAGGTCCCCCCTCCCCCTCCACCAAGGCACGACACAGAGCCATCGCTCGTACGAAGAGCCTCCCTCGTTTACAAAGAAAGTCAACGTAAGACCTAATAAACCATACATAAACCTTGTGCAGTAGAGCCCACTTAACTCACTCTAAAACTTTGATGCGCTACATGGGACTGTATGTGTCATAGTTTGCCACTGTGTGTAGTGTACTGTATATGTGTGTCGGGGCTGCAAACATTTACATTTTATATGAAATTGACTGTTCGCTAAACAACTGTTAATAAGCAGGGGTGTTGAGTTTGGATCTTTCCACATGTTGAAGTGGTGGACATAGGGCTGTTGGCTACTTAAAGCAATCCTCAGCATTTAAGAAGATGGTGTCTGTATTTGTAGCCTTACTAGCTTACTACATTCAGTAACTGAACATCACTTAAGGCTAAGGAGCACATCTTTAGTGTGTGTGTTTACAAGTTGCAATAGCAGAGTTAAGGCTTACATTAGCAGTTCAGTTCAGTGCCCCTTTTTAGGATTCAGGATAGTTTACTTTCAAGCAGCCACAGCCAACATGATCTGGTAAAGAAGTACAATATATGTGTATACAAATATGTATGCAAGCTAAGCAGTCAAACAGGGTTTCAATGGAGTGGCGAAGTCCCTCCCTTTCCGGTTGAGCTCCATGGGACCTTATTTCGAAAAAAGTATGTATTGAAGTCAATGGAGAGAGAAAGATTATCTTTCGATCCCGTTTGAATTGTGCCACGAATTACACATATGATGTTTGTCAATTTAAAAGATAATTTTGCAAGTAAAAAAAAAAAAAAAGTGTCGTAAAACTGTGAAGTAACACTTTTTTTTGTGTGAAACCGCTCAATGAACTACATCTCCCGTCTCGCACCACACACCAAGACGGCCGTCACGTTGGCACATTTCACTTCTTTCTTTCAGAATGAGGCGGAAAGTATTAAAAGAGGTGAAAATCACTCGAAGTCTGGGCATGTTGAGAGCTGTACATACACACAAGGGGAGTTAGTCGGTTCTGTAAGAGCCAGCATGCGGGACCGGGATTCTGGGATTTGTAGTCTTTCTAGTTGCGTATTTTTCATAGTCTTATATTTCAACAGTTTTACGACAAACTGTGACTTTTTTGACATGGAAATTATTATTTAAGATTGACAAACATCATATGTGTAATTCGTGGCACAATTCAAACAGGATCGAAAGATAATCTTTTTATCTCCATTGACTTCAATGCATAATTTTTCAGAAATAAGGTCCCATGGGGCGGAAGTAGATGGGCGTGACTTCGCCACTCTATAAAGAATAATTCCATTGTTTAGGAGGCGGGGGTTAAGCGAACAGTCAATTTAGAGTGAGGTACTTCAAACCGAGTAAAGTAATACATGCTTCAATACATGTTTAGTGAAAAGCCTTTTCAATATTTAATTATGTGTATGTATACAGTAACAAAGACAGTGTCAGACTATAATTCACATCCATGTAGTTGCTCATCTACTACCCGTCAGCGCTGTCTGGTGAAGTGACTGTGTTTGATGAGCCTAAATATTAGATAGTCCCCCTAGTGGTGTGGTGGTGTAACAGTTCAGTGCGTCAAAGCTTTTACCTCCTGTGCTTCTGCATTCATATTATGAATGCTCCCCTTCCTGCATCAACTCCTGTACAAATTCATTTTGAAATATACAATCTGGAATCAGTAGCCAGAGAGATGGGTTTGTAAGGTCGTTTGATGCAGGACTGGATTTACCTACCATGATAAAAACAAAATCATAAAAATATTTTTGAGAGTTTTTTTGTTGTTGCTGTTTGGGGTTGTTTTTCCATTCCTGTAGCGCCTGTGTGTGGTGAGACAATCCATTCACTCATAGTTCCCATTTCAGTGCCAGAATTAAACCTTATGACCCAAACACTATAACCAAGTGATAAATGAGTTCATAAAAACAATGACCCATCCAAAACCGATTTATAATCACCTCATAAACCATGACACTCCATAAACTAGCTCCTTGGCACTAAAAAGGGACAAACATGATGCACTTTGTGTGGGTGCCTATAGGAGAAATATCACAAAGACTTATGGGGTCAGAAGGAACCTGATTCATATACTTCTCTGGTAAGGTAGGATCTCTGTTGAGGGGATGAGTGGATATCAGAAATTGTCCCCCACACACACTTATTTTTCTACTTTCACCTCTTATCCAATTTCTGTTCAACTGCAGTGGGCTTAAAGTGGTCTTGGGCCTTACATGTGCCATCACAGATATAACCCACACACTTCAATCTCTTGAGTTTCCTTGTCCACCCATACTCCTCATACTGTTACCTTTATATTGCCCAGTAACAGGATGATGCATGTGATATGCTGTATAGATGTAAACGAGATGGAACTACTTGTCAAGAAAGAAGGGGAACGCATTAGCCATTAACCTCAATGTTGGAAATCATCTTGTCTGTCTTTTCTATTAGGCTGCTCGTGTAGCTATTCCATTACTCCGAAGATAAATGTAGACGTTGCCCTCTGTTGAATATTCTGTTTTTAGAAAAATAATATGCGTGACCTTTCAAATCTACTCTGCAAAATGCCTTACTGATAAACAATCGCTAACAAAGGTCAGTTGCAGGCTGTGACACAAACATATGTTCCTCTAGCCAGTTTCAGACATCTGTGTGCATTTGTAATGCCGCAAGATACATAGCAACTGCTATACATTCTGAAATGTTGCTACGAAGTTACAGAGGTCACTTCAATCTAATGTTGATTGATTGTAGATTGTTTGCTATTATTTTCCTTTGTTGACATCAGAAAAAGAGCTACTGACCTTGAATCAATTGTTTCGGTATAGATGCACAAGTGTCTGCACTCATAAGAAAAGCATATTGCAGAGTTACACTTGTTGTATAGCCCTATTGAAGTGGATAGAAAGTGGGCTTCACATGAATGCAAATGCTGAAAACAAATCCTTTGTGCAGTGGATGCTCAGGCAGGGGCCATATGGCTACAGGGTGATGGAGTCCATTTGCATCATGTGTCTCGTAATGGAGAGAGTAGACAAATGGAGTCAGTGGGGTTACTGAGAGACAGAGTAATGCAGTGTTGTTGTACCTCGGTATGTAACAGCGATACTGTGTGCGCTAATGTTTATATCCAGAACTGCTTCTTGGCCTCCTTCACTGTGGAGTTACCCTGTCATTTTCTATCCTCTCCACAGGGTTCAGCAGGTCATAACGCACATTTGCATGCAGTGCCCAGTGATGCAGTGTTGTGCCTCTCTGTGTGTGGGTTGGACGATGTGTGCGAGAGAGGAAAAGATAGTTTGCTCTGCGTAATGGGCCTCGCTGATGCATTTTTTAGCTCTCAAATGGGATGTATTTCCATCCCGTCGTCTGCTGTGTTCTTGATTTAATGAAGCGTGCTTGGCTTCGCTCTCCAGATAGACAGTGAGAAGTTGTGCGGAACGCAGTGGGATGGAGAAAAAGACAAAAGAAACAAGTGCTCTACTTTGTTATGAATTCACTCGTGCTAGATCAGAGTAAGGACAGCGAGGACATTTTCGATTATGAAAGATGTATTTGCAATTCAATGGAAATGGCATGTGTTTGAATTATATGGTGGAATTAAAGTGTATATGGCTACATATGGAAATATATTCTGGTATAGTCTAAGAGGTTTCTCCTATTATCCTTTCCCGTAAAAGAGAGGTGGGATCAGGTGCTCTCTTTATGCTTCCTCAGTTAACGTGAGTGGCTGTTATTGATATTCTAGCATGTTTGTAGGCAACTGAAAGGGATTGTAGCTAAGGTAAAGTGTACGCTTTGAGGATGTCTCGTGTAAAGTGCTGATGTATAATTTTAAATGACAAAGACTACATTTTTGTTGATTCAGTAAGGGCAATTTGCCTGCACTTGCAAACCCTGAAGGTCTTGATAGTCAATGTTAGCATTAAGCTACTGTAGAGGGCTTCAATTTCACATCCCAGCAATAAACCAAGTCATCCCCTCTTCTCCCTCTCCATATCTCATTCTCCTCTCTATTCATCCTCACGGCTTGACATTTTCTCTCTTGCTGTCTCTGTCGTTTTCCCATTCCTCCCTCTAAACTCAGCCCTCCGTGGCACGTTTGAGGCATTAATTGAATAATTAATTCCTCTCATTAGCTTGTTTTTAATTATGTCCATGCCCCCTTCTCCGTGCCGAGCATAAACTCATCAACTGTTTTCATCCTTCCACACAAATTGCCCATGAAAACTGAGGGTTGGCGGAGTGTAACTTTAGCACACTGGCTCTATCAGTGGCTCCTAATGAGGGGCCTGTTAGCCCAGGCGGAACAAGCCTAACACTGGCTTCGTGCACCAAGAGGCACAATACTAATTTAGCTCATTTAGTGTCCTTGGGCCAATTAAAGGGAGGTGAAAAGGGCCGAATAGCTAGCTGGAAATGTGTTCACTATAGGCACTGGCCTTGGATTACATCGCACTGATCCAAACAGCAGCAAACCAAGCCTGTGTGTCTGATTGCTCATTTGTTTGCAGTGTGTTGCACTAATGGAATTTATTTGCTCTACATTCTCCAGATTTGGCTCCTTTGAAGGGCTTTATTATTTGTGACACAGATTCCTTCCCAGCTAAGGGATAAATGGTCCTAAAGACTGCTATGCCCAGTTAGGCTATTTAGTGCCCTCTAATAAATGCTGCCGGTACTGAATAGGCAATTTGGATAATTATCTTGATAATATAATGGAGTTAACACACATACAAACCTTGAAATAGCCCAGTTCTGGTTCAATGACCCAAAGCCCACTGACAGCTGAAATACTACAGTCATGTTCTGGTATCCACTCAGTCTGCTCTTGCATTGTTTGATGTTGCTTTTATTTTTGCTTTGTGTACGTGATTTTAGTTTGTGTCATGTGACACTAAGTGTATGTCCTTTCTTTACTTTACTGCCACATTTTATTCATTTCTGTTTTTTTGTTTTGTTTCCCATTGTTTGTGCTTTGTTGGCGGACTGGGCCTTGTGTTGCATGCTTGTTCTCATGTCCCAGTATGAATGTAGCCAGACAGTCAACAGAACCATGGGCATCCAAGTCAACAAAGGTAAAGTTAACCCACTTACCCACAACCACCTGTCTTCCCCCATCATCTCCCAAAAACAGCCTGACACATTGCTCACCCACATCTAGACACAATTTCCATTCCATGGTCCAAATGAGGGGGACTCTGAGTGGCAGAGAGTGGGCCTCATCCAACAACACTGTGGCGGAGGCTTCTTGAGATGACGTTAGATGTTTGTGCTGTAGCATCTTGTTCTAGCGAGTTCTAACCCTAAACAAACTCCCCTTCATGTAGATGTGCCATGCTTGTAGCTTGTAGTTTTTTCTCTCGGAAAAAAACCTGTCACTTGCCACGTTGCCTGTAACCTCAAGTGTTGGGCGATTAGGCAGAACATTTCACATTTCTAACTGTCACACCTTTGGCAATCGTTGGATATTTTACTTGTGTGTTACTGCAACATACACTTAATTTCACCCTGCTGTGCCTACAAATTCAAAAAGCAACCATTGATTCCTCTTCCTTTGAAATGGTGCCGTTGTTCAGGTACAGCAGTGTTTCTCAAACTTTTTCATACCAAGGACCACTTAACCAATAAAAAAACACTCGCGGACCACCTAACTCCACAAATATCCCAAAACACATCGTTTTTCTAGAACAGATTACAAATCGCCTGAAAATTGTACAAACAGGTGGCAACATGTGTGACGAAGGTGTCGCTCTGGGCTATATCATGCAATAGAAAGTGAAACTTCAGCTCGCTCCATTGCGGAGATATTCCCGCGAGAGTGCGGACAACTTAAATGTATTTATTTATTTCAAATGTGAAATTGTACCAATATACTCACGGACCACTAGGGGGCGCTTACGGACCACACTTTGAGAAGCACTGCGGTACACTATCCGCGAATGAAACCCTGTATTGCCAGTTCCATAACAAACCCCAATGAAGCACAAACTGTGATTTTTACTGGTTAAATATTTGAATCACGTTTGTTTCTTTGAATGCTGATGAGAAATATAAAGGCACTCATTACGGTGATGAAACATTTCCAGAAACAAAGTCTGTCAGACATTAATTTAGCCTATAACTAATGGCACACAATGTTCATTTAGTTTCCCAGGCCTGACATCTTTGGCTTTTTGAGAGGCTTTTTCTGTGGTGTGACATTTACAAAATGCTGCATGTTGAGCCATTAAAGTGACAAATAAAAGCAGAGATATAGTCGATAAGTTCATCTCAAGATATACATCTCTATTTGTCAGTTTAATCTTTACCAATATAATATTACATTTTTATGTTTTGATGTGTTCTTTAGGGTTACTAAAAACTAAAACAGATTAGGAGTAAAATGTACTCAATACTCGTAGTATTTACATCTACTGATGCCACTGAGAATATATAATCTTATAGAATTAATCTGTTGTATAATAATAATAATAATGCAAATTAAAATGTTCTATAAATGCTTTCCATATAAGCAGAGCTAATGAGCACTTCACATATGGAGTTAAATCCATCCAAAGGCAATGTGCTTCAGCCTACACATTTTTTCTTAATCTCAGCTGATTTTCTTTTTCTATTTTACACACCAACACCTACATTTGTGTCTTTCACCACCCGAACACAAACACCCATTTAAACACTTTCACAAACAGCTAAATTCTGTCTGCTGCTTTTTACATTTAAGAGATACACATGCATGTGTGCACTGCAGAAGCTTTGCAGCAGGGCACAAAAAGCTCCAGTCAGATCAGCCAATATTAACCACGTTGTTGGAGCTTCTCAAGGGAATCAATTTGTGCCCAGATAGTCCTTCTCTTTTTTTGCACTAGTGTTGCTGGACTCATCATAAACTCACACCCTGACCAACCAACAAGGACATTGTGTTACCTCAACTGCACATGTTCAAAAAAAACAAAAGAAGACCTCCCAAACAAAAGCGTAGCACCCCAAGCTGCAGTTTTCTGGCACGAACATAACCAAAAAAACGATAGATAACTGCAGCAGGGGACGCAAGGTTTATGTTGTTAAGCCTCAGGCCGAACATACAGAGTCAGCAATGTCCACTTTATTGCCTAGCTTTAACTATTGTATGTGTTGTGTTAACACATACAGTATCCAATCAATAATTCAGATAGTGTAGATAGCACTTCCTTGCACTAATAACCACATTCGTTATCTTCACATTATTTAGAAAACATGAGCCACGAAGCCTCTAGCACTGCACAGTAGATTCACAGTTACGTTTTTAGAATCAGATCACTCCAGACCCACATACCCTCATCTCCGTCACCCCTTTTCTAGTAGTTATAGACGCTAGTAGCGGTGCGTAGCATGTGGACTCCTTCCTGCAGTCTCTCTGCCCTTGCTTTGTCAGGTTTTCCTCTAATCGTTGACAGCTTAGGACGATAAAAGTCAACTGTTCCAACACGGTTTGAAAATGTGTGAAAAAAACCTCCTCACATTGAGTGTTTGATCACTGGTTTCTGCCCATGCGTGCATATTGTGTGTCTTATATGTTGTAGTGAGAGAGATGGAGAGGGGGTTTGAGAGATGGAGAGAAAGAAGGGGCAAGGTGTAAGCACGAAGCAACAACTGCCTGTTCACCTGCAGAAGGTGTGGGAACAATGCTTTTGTTTCAGGGCAGAGTTGTCAGTGACTGTGATCCCCCCCCCCCTCCCCTTCTTTTCTCTTTCTTTTTCGTCTTTCTGCCTCTCTCTCGTCACCCCCCCTCCTTGTCTTCTCCCTCCCATTTCATCACCACAGAGGGAAAAGCGATGGAGCATTTCGTCTGCCGGAGGTGAAAAGAACTCGTCGAGTGTAAGTAGAGGGGTTTCTGGCCGAGAGAGAGAGGTAGAAAGAGAGGGGATGAGATGGGGGGGCCAGGAGGGAATGGAGGCAAGGCAGAGATGGCGAAAGGGAATGGATAGACACGAAGTAGCAGCACAATCGCGTTAGCCTGGTCTCCCTGGGATAAAGTTGGGCTTAACTGCAGCCTTATACCCACACTCCTGCATTACAAAATGTTCCTTCGCCAGCATTTAGCATGCAAATTGGCTCCCAGATTATGCCTTTTGTATTCATTTTACCAACTGTCAGGCTGTGACGCATGGAGAATGATAATCAGGCAGATATTGCCCTCTAGCGCTCTGGCGACGATCATCACACTGCAACAGGGGGGGGGGGGGGGGGGGGTGTTACTGCAGATCAATGACTGGTTTGTTTGTCTGTCTCTGTTGAAGAGTTAGACAGGGATTGCGAGTTTGAATAGCTCACAGAGAATAACGTGAGTATCGTATAATAGTTGCGGCAAAAAGCAGGTGGGATTGTGGGAAGGAGATGAAGTAGATGGTAAGGATGTAGTGGGAGAGCATATACAGTAGTGCTCTCTGGAATGGATCCCTCCTCTAAATATGAATATTCAGATCCATGTAGTCCAGAAGCTCTGCTGCATCTGGGTCCATCCTGTCCCACATGTAGTCTGTCTTGTTTTTCCTGTCTTTGTATGTTTCTCGCTCCACCATAGAGTCATGTGGGCCAGCGATCCCTCATGACTTTCCCAGCTCGTATCTGCAAACACCCATTATCTCTGCAAGATAACGAGTCTGATTTGCATAATGCCCCCCTATCTGAAGCATCATGCTACCTCCAATTAGGACTGTTTTTGTTAATCCCCCCCCAACATGTATTTTACATGCGTGGTGGGCCCCTTCTGCGGAACACATGCGGAGATCACAGACCCCGGCTCAGAAGGTCTCATGGTATTAGTAGTCTGAAAGTCACTGATTGGGAGAGGTGGGAGATAAAGGAGGACAGGTATCTCAGTGGTAGTTTGATGATAAAAAGGCACAGTAGAATGGAGCCTAGGATTACAGGTATGTATGGCACTGCTTTTTAGTCTTCTTCTAAGAAATGCCACTGATTGGTTGGACTCTGTGTGTGTGTATGTGTGTGTGTGTGCTGGTACTTTGAAAGGTGAAGGATCAAATATAGCTTCCGTGAGTGCATATGTATTCATCTCCAAACTGCATAGTGGCTATGAAAGACTAAGGCAATGGTTTTCTATAGGTTCTTCATTTGATTACAACTTGGGTTTTCTTTTATTGAGTTGCCCATCATTTCTACCTGTGTTTATAACATTGTATTCACCTTATTTTATTTGCTGAAAGTTGTAAACAACAAGTTTGACGTGTCAAGAAAACACACGGTTAGACATTTTGTAATCAAGCAAAAACGATTCGAGAGATTATCTAATATAATGAGGTTACATTAGCTGCTAGTAGCATACAGATGAAGCACTTAATTTCGGACAGTTTGAAACGCAAGGGCAGTGATTGGTAAGTGGTCTGCCCTCGCATCATTGAAAACCTGAAATTGAAATTCTGGCAACGCCCTCTTGGAAAATAGTGTGAGGGTTTGACCTTCCTCGAAACTGGTCGTAGGCAGGAACAGGTAAGCTGGAGTCCGAAATTAAGTGCTTCATCTGTAGCACACCCATATCTACGACCGAATTGGCCTGGTCGAGTTGTATTTTGGGAAATGTAGGCACCAGTTATGCGCCTGGAAAGTTGTCCTATTTGGATAGTTTTTAATCTGGCCTTGCATGGAGGTGACGTTGTAGAAGGATGGATGTCGAAAACAGACAACAGGTATTTATTTATTCAGCCATTTTCTTTGATTCTAACTTTTGTGTTTCTTGCAAAAAAAACAATGTTATTATAACACAAATGGTGTCCAAACCATCAAAATAAGACCCAGGTTGTATGAAACAAGACCTTTATCACGTTATCACCTTTTAATAAGGAGCTTAATTTTCCTTACATGGCCCTTTTCCTTGTCCTCCTCCTCCATCAGGACAAGTCAACCCCGGAGGAGCAGTGCTCGTGGGACAGCTTCAAGACCATGACCCCCGAGCTGTCCATCGTGCCTGGGGAGCAGAAGGACCGGATGGAGCTGCACAATAAGAACTGGGACTCCTCCTCCGCTAACACGCCCGACTCATCCGAGGGAGACTTCCAGACTGAAGTGTGAACACACACACACGCGGAAACACACTCACTTGAATACGCACTCTCGAACTTCTGAAAAGCTATACATAACTACATGATTTCTCGCAAAAGATCTCACACACACTTGCTCCCCGTCTCCTGCAATGTGCGGATGCGTTACTGTATTTGTTTACTGCTGCAGTGGACAGACATGGAAAGAAGACTGTTCTACCCTATATTTTCGCAAAGACTATTGAAGAAAGAGAACAGGGGCTCGCTCGACATGTCTGGGTACTGAAGAAGATTTTTAAATGAACTTGAAAAAAAACTATGAAAAACGTATTTCTGAGAAAAAAAGTCTTGATTTTATTCTGGAGAAAAAAGAAAATCTCTTTCAATTGTTTGAGGATTTGGGGGGGGGGGGGGGGAGAAAAAGAATATTTCTGCGCCGTTCAGTTCTTTTTATAGCAAGGGAAAACAATCTCAATGAGGTTTCTCACGCTGGTAGCCCCCCCTAGGCACCCTACTTTCATTTATTTCCTTTTCCCTTCTAATGAATGACAGACGCATTCTATCTATCAGTCTTTCCTTTTTTATTTAAGTTTTTTACTTTTCATCATTTCGGATGGATGTGGGACGTGGTACAGGAAACAAAGGGGTTTGCTCATTGATATGTGCTATCCTCTCTGCTATTTTTCGGGCTCCAGTTCAACAATCCCACCCATCCATTCCTCTCACATTCTGTGTCAACAATGTGTTTCCCCTTTTTTCTGTATTTTCTATGGTTTAGTTAAAAAAAAATGTCCTCCTCTATGGTTTGAAACTTTTAAATGAAAAAATAATATGATTGAAACAACTGTTCAAGAAGAATTGATTTATTTTCAGACTGGTTTCATATCTGCTGCCTTTTTTCCTTTCCTTCATTTCCTGTGAGAATTAACCCATGTGAATCTTTAATACATTGAGAACACACACTGTATATGTGAGCTTACTTTCTGAGGGGTGACGTGTGCCGCATGTTAGCCAACCTTGAAGGAAAAGAAGGATGGTGATCGTCATGCAGATTCTCGCATCCCCTTGTTTTCCCCAGTGCTTCGAGATAAAAGCCTTTTAAAGATTGCAGCATCTGAATCCATTTCAACCATCACCAATCAAAGTGAAAATCGAATATATCAGTCACTTTCAGGCCAAATGGAATCCGTATGAGCTCTGTTTAGCATCTTTCATACCGCAAAAACGTACGATCATGCCGCTTAGTGAACCACCAATCCGTTTAGCTGCTAACTCGCTCTTCCCCTGTTGCTGAGGGTTTATCGTTTGCTTCCCTCAACCTTAGTAGGTGTTTCTACTTACCCTAGAACCCTTCCATTGATTTAAAGATAAACATGCCTTTCTTTACTTTCGTCTACCCACTTTTTTCTCTTCTCCTGCTGCCAGCCATGCATCGTGCTACCAAGAGGCATTAATGTTAGCTGTGAAGCAAGATGTATAATTCTCATCCACATGGACACCTGCCCCTGTCATTTAAAACCTGCACTTGTGAGCGGAGCGGCTGCAGAAAGAGAGTGATAGAAAGACCGAGTCACAGAGGTTATGAGGCAGGCAGGCGAGGCGAAGAGGAAACAGCCACAAAAAAAAAAATCAGCCAGTGGTGAGGCTTCCTGCTTGATATTCCACATCCGTACTTCGGTCGCTGCAAGAGGACAACCAGTTTCCTACTGTTGCCACATTAGCACATCGTCCCCCCCACAGGATGCATTCAATAGATGGTTCGATAACTTTTCTGTCTATGCTCAATGCCGCTCCCATTAGTCATTAGAAAGAGATGAGGGACAATTTAAGGAGAAAATAGTGCAAGAGACAATGGTAGCCAAGGATAAAAAAAGATCCAAACATATAATTAGGAAGCTTGAGGCAGGAAGAGATGCAGATGAAGAAGGGGAGCTCTCAAAACTGTAATTATCCGGGGATGGCGATTTGTCCTGACATTTTCCGATGCAGCCCTCAAACCATCTGTTTAAAGATCCCTAATGTGGGAGTAGTGCGGCGTGGCGCAGATGGTGAGACGAGAGTGCGGCTCTCCTAACCTTTCAAGTTAATCAGCTGATAGACAAACATAACGCTCCCCTCCCTCTCAGAGGAGCGAGATAGGTTCGGCCCCCAGGTTGCAGAGCTATAAGGTCACATTCAGCTGACCTTCTACGACGCTCGGGATCCAGGTGTCCAAAAAGGAAAAAGCAGTGGCCTCACACAGTCTCATTCAGCTGGCGTTAATCTACAGCAGAGGAAACATCAGTCTCAGGGGAAACGAAGTAGACCTAAATGTAGACACGTTTTTTGTATACACAAAACAGTTTTAAGGACAATGCTATGAATTCTCTACAAAGCCTTGTTCCCATGGTAACTTAAAAATGGGATTTGAAGAAAGAAAGAGAAAGAAATGTGATTACAGCGCACTATGAGATTTTGTTAATTACCTTTTTTCCGTTATGAGCTTTTCCATACTTTGAATAATGTGACAGGTTTCACCTCAATGAGGGCTGGAGTTTGCTGGTTTTCATCTTCAGGAACGGTAAGTTAGATGCTGCCTGATTTATTGTGAATGAGATGTTTCACCACGACTAAGGATCCACACACAATTGTACAGCCGTCTTGTCTTTGATTAACTCTGATGTGATGCGAATGCTAACACATGACGGTTGGAGTATGTCATCTTTTTCATTTGTGTGCTTGAATCCTGCCAAACTTAAAATATGAAACACAGCCTTGGATGAATGTCCAACCTAAGGCGGAGGCCAGCTCCAAAACCTACTTCACTCACCTCACCTCCACTCTTCGGCCTTTTGATGCTTAGGTGTTCATCGCCTGCTTCAACCATCCAACAATCCAGCTGATTTATTACTGAAAACCCCTCCCTTCCCTTTTCTCTCTCATTTTTGTTCTTTTTATACATAAGATTGTACAAAGTAGTCCTCTAATGTTTTCATAGTGTCTTTTTATATGAAAATAAATTTTCAAATTGATCTCAGTGTCTCATATGTGCATAAACACGCTGCTTCAAGGGCATCTAGATGAGCATGACTAGGCTCTGCTGTGATTTGCAGTGTACTCGCAATCCCACATTTTCACATTGGGTGTTGGGCATGACAAACTCTGTTACCCAGAAGCATTGAAGCTTAACTGTGACCAATCAGAGTCCCCGCTGGTCTGTCTGAAAATGTAAGAGGAGCAGCTCTGTGGGTTTTGAAGTCATGTTGCACTGGGATAACCAAGGGGGGGGAAATGTCAACTCAAAGTGATTATTTCATTAAAATGTATAAATCTGAGCAATGTTTATGCTATAACAATTTTGAGAGTGATTTCCACAAAAACGGTTTTGATATGTAACACTGTGAAAATAGTCACAGCAGATAGGCCTTGACAGTCAAGTCAGTGGTGATGACATGAAGGAACAAGAGGCAAGAGATGACAACATGCCTCAGTCATTCCACATTTGCCCTCCGAGAGGCTTGTGGGTAATTCGATGTGGTTGAGCTGCCATCACTCACCCTAGAGAAAGGCCACCGACTGGAACTTTCTCAAGGAAGTGAGGGGGAGGTCAGAGGAGGAAGAAAGTACAGAAGGCAACCAAGGGCAGGATGCATGGTGACAGAGTAAAGGCAAGGATAAGCTTTTCACGTTACCCCGGGCATGAGAGTCACAGAGATCAGAGTTTCCTCAAGTCTGTGGGTGATTAAGTTGTAGTAATGGCATGTCACCAGTGACCTAAGGAGAGATCTGATTTAAAAATAGGAGTGGAGACAAAGTGAGGAGTGGTCAGACATGGAGGACGAGTTAACACATTTCATCTTGACTGACTGAGGCAGTCTCCATAAGGAACATCTTGTCTTGGCTTTTTGGTCTATGCAATGGAGACTGGACAGGATATTGTGTCCCTGACAGCACTGGGAGAAAAGTGTGTTGTATTGCTCTGAAGAGAAGGTCCTGAATGTGTTATATTGCTGAGTGGAACACGAGCAATGCAGAGTGCTCAACTGTGGCTTTTCAAAAGTGACGCAGCAGGAAACGTTGCACTTTTCATGCATGGTCCAGCTGATAGGATTATTATTTTCTGTGGGTTTTTGCAACATCCATGGTGTTTTGTTTCTCTATTCCCAGGGATCCCTGCACAAAAGACTCGCCAGTACTGTGACGTCAACCGCCCCAAAACAAAGAAGCATGGGCTGAGCTACGGACACCAAGAACAGAGAACATTCAAGCACCCGCTTATTAGCCAATTCAAAAGCCATCCTCAGTGGTTGTCTGCTTCATAAATATGGGTTAGAACGGGCCAGTAGTATCACCCACTAGTAGGTTCAAAAGGCAGTTATCTGTTCACATGGGTGATCACCAATACAAATACAAGATGACACTTACCTCTATTGGCCGTAATAATTATGACAGGAGAAAATTAATAAAGTCTTCGGTCACGTGATATAAAAAGAGACAAAGAATAAACGGCTAAATAATCACAGGACTTTTAGGAGGAGGCTGTCCCTTTTTGAAAACAAAAACTCAACTGTGGTTTATTTTAAGTTATTTCAACATGTTTTACTTATTTAGGACACATACATAACTTATGTAAAGTAAGGTAAAAAAAAAACGTATTTAACCCGAAACTATGACATTTTCCGATACCTAACCAAGTAGTTCAATCAGCCTAAAGAAAGTTTAGTAACGTTTTTTTGTTTCACTTACACAACAAACGGGTACGTGAAGTTTGCCCGTTTTGCACCATCTGAAACATTAGAGTTTGGTAATAACGGCTAATAACCGCAATTTTTTATCATTTCATCACAAACAAATTGACTCAAAGAAAACCATGGAGTTATTCCAGCATCGCTGCTTGATAGAAACCTGGATGCGACAGGGGACATAAATAATGCAGGAGGTGGTGATGTGCCCAAGGGCCCCTTGTAGAGCTAATTTGGCTAATGATATATTATACTGTATATGTAGTGATGTTCTTAGGGGATGACGTCATTTTACTGCCTTAGACCAGTGGTTCTCAAATGGGGGTACGTGGACCCCTAGGGGTACGTTGGAGTACTGCAGGGGGTACGTGAGATTTATTTTATGTTAATGAAAAAAAAAAAAGATAAATATACCAATTTTAGGAAAAGTAACGAAGTTTGAGCAGTGTGGGTTTTATATTAATAGACTAGAGTTACACATATTTCAAAACATGAAGTGTAATAACTGCAGTTTGCCTCCCTCAGAATGACAAAGATCCTCAGTGAAGCACAAGCCCATGTTTCTCACAAAATTGTAAGCACAACTTATTAAAAAGATCAGTTCAATGCAACTAATGTCGTCTTAGTGTTATTGCATGAAATTGAAATTGGTTGGCCATGAATTTAGTGATGGATTGTAAACATTTGAAATGTAGCATGTAAGTGTTTCTCAGTTACAATGTTGTTGTTTTAATAAATCAGACACTGATGGTGCAAGCCTGTACTGTACCTCTTTAAATAGGCATTTTTTTTCCGTGAAGATCAAAAAACTGGTGGCAACAAATCAAGTGGACGTTAACAGCTATCAACCATTGACGTAAACATGAAAGAATATCCTTTTTGTCTCATGAAAATTAATTCAACTGGTTGTTGTTGTTGTCAAGGATTTACACAAGCAAAGTTACTTTGTGTGGTTTCTGTTGAAGAAGCCTGAAATCAACCATCTGCTATCTTTTGTTTT
>CALSBZ010014125.1:229805-268211 GCA_943591055.1 Gobionotothen gibberifrons
TATGTGTGTGTGTGTGTGTGTGTGTGTGTGTGTGTGTGTGTGTGTGTTCCATGTTTAAGTCTACATGTAAGAACTTCAACCATTTCACAGAATACTTGAATAACACATTATTGTATAATATGTAACATTTTAGTTGCCAAAACATTTCTTGTTTTTGTCGTTGAACTACGCTCCACCCTCTACCAAAAAAAGGTGAAATGTGTCCACACTTGGTAATCTACCATTTTGTGACTATTTGTATGTACAGTCTATACTGCTATATTAGAACAAGTTAATTTTATGAACCCCAGTCGAAATGACTCAGCTAGCTAAATGTATGTTCTGATATTCAGTGTAATTATCATACATTTGTGTTAGTTGCGAAGAGAGATAGATGGATAGATAGAAGAGAGATGACTGACTATTACAGCAATTTTCAGCAGCTCCATACAGTATTCCCATTCGGCCCACTTGAGAACATTTCCGTGTTCAACCATGCCATTAAGCCTGAAAATGCCTGCTTCTTCCTTCACCCCTTGTGTATAACAAATGAATCACTGTGAGTTGTCAAAGAAAAACATGCATTAGCACTGCCTGAGCAAAGTCTCCAGTTTTAAAAGTGACCCTGAACATCATCTTAAAAGTCTAAAAGTAAGACTAAGGCTGAAATGAAAAGTTACTAAAAAAGAACACGAAAATATCCTCATGCTCATCCAACTCCAGGAGATGTGGTACATTCAGCATATGTGAGAAGAAGCGGGGTAATTAATGTTGTGATAAATGCACATGGTCTGTTCATATTGGATTCTGCTCATTCACCAAAATAAACTTGTTCCAAGGACGTCATTAATCTTTAAAGAGTCAGGAAAGTACAGCCTGTTGGAGTTCAAACAGTTGTGCTGAAAAGAACAGAAAGCTTTCCTTGCACAGTCACTCTTAGCGCTGTGTATTTGAAATATTAAACATCATAGCTGAATAACATTTTTGTTCAGTCCACGTAGCTACATCAATCTCTTTGATTCAGAATTCAATTCAGTAATGTTTAAAGTTGAGTTATATACATATTTTCAAAATACATTTTCTAAATCATATATATATTCAATATCCAGGCCTGTCTAGATGTTACTGAGTTGAGAACATACTTGAGTAGCTCGATAGAGTCGAATAAAAGCAGCATTTGAAAATGTTAACTTTCAGTCTAACAGTGCGTAATCATTCTTAAGATGACCTGTGGCTTCATATCTATCCACTTACTGAGGTATTCAAAATGGCATTAAAATGTTCTCGCTTAGTTTCCATTGACGTTCTATACTGCGAGCAGCTACAGCACGTTTCATGGATAGTTGCCATACTCACAGTGACTTAAAGTTAATCATTTGTATTTATTCTATTTCTTTCAAAGGTCTCTCGAAACCCATAAAAAACACAAGACTTGTGTTTGGCTAAATGTCAGCCTTTTACGTGCCTCGTAAAGCAATTAGCTGATATGCATTCAAACAGCCTTTTAATTAGTTTCCTAGAATACCCCTTCAGTTTTTCACTGACCTGCAGATGCTACTGAAACAGGAAGCAGCTTTTACTCCATGCACCAATTTGTTTATAACAACAGGGAAGGGGTTGGGAGAGCTTAAAAAACTGGATCAAAAAGCAAGCTAATAGAGGTATAGGTTATATACCAGATATGCTTCTGCATTAATGCATGTTCCACTTCAGTCCAAACCCTATAAAGAATGGGAAATACACAGCAGTCAAGTTAGTCTACAGAATTTTACTGACAAACATCTAAGGTATAATAAGTACAATTTCCGCATTCGAAAGCCTGAAATATTACTAGACCTATGTTAATATATTATTGAGTTGTGTATTTACATTATACAAAATGTTTTCTTAATTTTCAAACAATTGTTTTTTGTTATTTTAATCAACGCGACGGTTGGATTTCCCCCCTGATCCCACCGGGAGCGTCTGCGCCACGCCACGCCACGCTACGTTCCGTCTGCTGGGTTTTTAGCGTTCGCGGCCACTCTAGTCAATGGGTGCTATTCCACCAGACCCGCTGCGCCACGCTACGCCGCGACTCGAAGCGTCCCAGAAGCTCCTCGCCGCAAGGAATTTCTAAAATATAGGATGAATCCTATTTTTGACGCGACGCAGCCGTAAGGTAATGTCGGGCAGGCAGGAAGTGGAACGTTCAGACCATATATAGCATATATACACGCACACTTTTGCAGCCCCTATCCCTCCGTAGTCTTTCAAGTAGGAGGAGAAATGCCAGCGTTCTCCTCCGGTTTACAGGCACTGTGTAAATTATATATATATAGAATAATTATGATGATGAATGCATTTTTTTACCACTAAAATACAGCAACATATCTTTGATTCATGTCGTTTATAACTGGCATATTACAATTATTCTTAACTTTGTCTGTAGTCTACAACACAACAAAATAGGAAATAACAACAATAAACACGATTTAAACAGACACAAACATAAACCATGTAACTACGTAGCCTACTTGTAGAAGTACAAATGTCCAGGAAATATTCCAAAATCAACAACAACTGCGAGGCTGCACATATGACGCTCCGCTTCCACAACGTTTTGAAACGCGCCAGGTGGGTTACGACGCAGGAGGAGGTCGCAGCAGGGCTCAGCCACAACGTAACGTAGCGCAGACGCTCCCAGTGGGATCAGGGGGTTACATATTGTATTCTTAACCCAAGGAATTGTGTTACATTTCAATGCTCTTTGTGACCTTTGATCTCAAGGTACATTTAGTTGCTGTACTAGAGCTTTCCACCACACCACAGGCATAGCATTTTAGTTTGGTCCACTGCATTGAATTATAGCTTTACAAACTTTGTCTTTACATTTCATCCATGTTGATTTAAAAGTTGATACAGCCGAAAGCCAGAGAACTGCAAACTAATGGACCTTGAGTTAAGAATCTATTGTCAGCTGAGAAGCAATAGTTATTATTCTGGAACACATTGTGTGTAACAATGAGCACAATGTATTTGTATCTGTGTTAACCTTGCCATCATTGTTAATAATACTTACCATGAAATACATCATTTGCAATATTCATTAAATGTATTAGCGTGTTGCCCTCAAATGTTAAGATTTTTAAAGATCGATGACTTTCACATGTAATCAGTCACACACACGTTTTTTAATCAATTACACTGCAATGAAAAACCTGCTTACATAATCAAAATATATAATTTGTCTTTAATGGCCAATAGTGAGGATGACGTTAATGTGAGCTGCTGCCACCCCCCCCCCCCCCACATCCCGCCCATAATCTTGGCTCTATTCTGCGCGTTCTGCAGCAGCTGGTGCTGGTCCTGCTTCATCAGCATCTCTGTTGGAACATAAATTGGTGCTTGAAATTAGTTTTTAAGGAAACACAATAGGCTCCTCCACACACAGGAAAAATATCACTCACAGAAAATGTTTAGAATAAAAAAGTTGCATTACAACAACATGAGTTTTGATTATAGTTCAGGGGCCACGGTGTTATGTTTAGAGCAACCATTTTACGACCATCATCTGAAAAATGCATCGATAATGCCTTCAGTTAATGTGAATGATTAAAAGGCAGACCTTCACATATCTTGAATATAAAACCAGGTACAGTGTGCAATCAAGAAGAGAACATTTCTTTCCCCGTAAAATGTCAAATGTCTGCAATCAGTGTCCCCACTATAGCAAAGTGTCAGCATCAACCTTGAACAGTTTCCATTAATGTGATCTCCCCTGAAAGCCTAATGCTGTCTGCCTGAGCCTCTGAGCATCATAAGCACCGCAGCAATGTAGTGTCAGTGTTATTTCTGCTAAAGGGCTTAAGGTACAGTTAGCAATGTTCAGACAACTTTCATTAAAATAGAGACCTTAAAGGTCCCCTATTATACTGTTTTTTTATCAATATATTATAGGTGTCACAAACGAGCTGAGAACCAAAGTGCAACACACGGGAAACCAGGGATAGTCGGTAACCAGCTTTATTGTAGGCAATAGGCTGGTAGTAGACAACACGGCAGATAGTAGGCAAAGGGCTGGTCGGGGACAGGCGAGGGGTCCAGGAGAAGGCAAGGCGGGAGTCGTAGGTACAGAACCGGTCAGGGAGCAGGCGAGGCAGAATAATCCGAGTACAGGCAGGGTCAGGAAACAGACGAGGCAGGATGGTCTGGGACAGGCAGGGTCGAAACCGGGAGAGCAATCTGGAGGTAAATACGGGAAAGACTGGCATAGTGCAAAGTACGATCTGGCACTGAGGTGAAAGTGAAGTGGGCCTAAATACTAAATGGAGCTGATGGGTGTAACAGAGTGAGAGAGAGACAAGGTGTGGCTACCAGGTGACTCAGGAATGTAATTGCAGAAAATAGGTGAGAAAGAAAAGCAGAACTGTGACAATAGGTCTCAGATATATACAAAACATGTCTCTGAAGTGTTTGGCTCCAAACACCAAACAGGTCATTGCAGCATCCCATAATCCCCTCTGTTTCAGCCCTTTTTCAAAAGAGCTGATTCTCTGTCTGTTACTTTAGATGAAAATAAGGAGCCCCTCCCCACGCCCCTCTGAGAGACATTTGGTTAAAAAGAACACAATGGTGCTCTAGGAGGAGATTCAGGTGATAAGGTGGTGGGGGGGGGGGGGGTTACCTTGGTTGGTGATTGGCTAATAGTTACACAAGCCAAAAAAATCGTTATGACATAAAGTGGCCAAAATCTGATCAGCTCATTTTCAAATGTTTTTTCCTGAAACTTTCAGAATCTCTTTAGAGGGGACACATGTTTATATATAAAAGACATGAACAAGTGGATTTTGCATAATAGGTGACCTTTGAAGCAGAACATATTTCTAATGAGTATTAAAAGAGTGAAGAGCTACCTTTGAATGTCTTGTCAATGAACTCCTTACGTGTGGGATCGTGGTATTTGATGATAGTTGGTAAAACAGGACATCTTTGTGAAATTGTACCATTAGGATGACATATTTGTCATTCATGGACTATTTATGTCTTCTAATTGTCTTGCCTAGCACTAGACAACAACCAACTGTCCAAGCTTTCCTTGCCAATGTCAGCAGTGACGTCCTTCTGCCTCTGCCACAACAGGAGGATCATCAGGGTCTTTTTGAAAGGCTAAACCAAAGAGTAGTGTCCTTCTCTTCCAGCACAGAAGTGGCACTAGAGGAACCAATTAAGCACTTCTCTATGAGATCCAGCCCAGAGGGTCGATGCAACATTCGGGCTCCCAGCAGGTCTGAAGTGTTTCCATGTACAATAGGCTGTTCCAGAACTCCCGTGAATGAGCTAGGCTCATTTTTAGGACACTTATAACACCACAGTTTGCTTTAACCAGCCAAAAACTGGATGTCAGGAAATGAAATGCAGCAAATTAGTCAAACACGAGAGCCTGTGTGCTTCCATAACTGTCTCTGCCACCATGCTACCGTACATTGAAAACCATTATTTTACAAATTGCTTATGTTGAGCAGGATGTTCTAAAATACTGTATACTAAAATATACAATTATTATTATTATTGTAAATCTCTCTGAAAGCCTTATTGATGCCTTGTGGACTAATTCAACAGTACTCAAGAGGCTGATGTTATGACAAAACACTCAACAAGCTCATGGCTGTAGCGACAAATCCTCAAAATTGGTCTATGTGCAGTTTAAAGGATTAAATAGTACTTTCTTAAAGGTTGCTATACAATCCCAAATTGCTGCGAAAACAAGAGGACATTTGTTCAACCTGCAAACCCATATTCAAGAACCCTGAGGTTCTTTCAAACCTTTTGCGGATAGCAATTGGATTTATAAAAAGCAGTCATTATAGCGTCTATTAAAGCTGTCAAATGGAGAGCCCCTTCACTAAAAATCCATTATTTTCCATTTCAATTCACTCTGAGGGGTTTGTGCATTTCCAAACAGAAAATACCACTGTAATATTATATCATGGATTTGTCTTCAATAGCTTTCGCAGCTGGGAAAGAAATTCAATATGAAATTGCCCACCACCATAACTGTCATATTTAGGCCAGATAATATGATAATCTTCACAAATGGACACCACTATTAAGGATGTTTCTAAGGAAATAAACAAACTACACCACAGGTGCTACTAAGCTTTCAACTTACTGTTTGATTTTGCGCTCATCTCATCTACAAAAGTCCTTCCTCTGAGTGTGACTTGAAATGACTAAAAATGTATAAATCTACGAGATGGAAAAGGTCATTTAAAATGGTTTGCAAACACCTGTTTATATAAAAAAAATGCTTCAAAATTCACAGGCGGAGATTTCAGACTTATCATAATCCGCAGAATTTTGAAAATCCCTTTAGCACAATAGCCCATTTAAAACACAATGACAAAACTCATATACTTTGAGACAAGGACTCGGATGTGAATTATAACTCTCTTCCAGATTTTAGGGCTCATTCCAGCATCACTCCATTGTGAGCATGTTAGCATTCTGACGTTAGCATTAGCTTTGGTCAAAGAGCTTCTATATGTGTTTTTCACAATACAACACTAGTTTGGTTAAAAACGGTTAATATATATTTCTATTAATATGGTTCAAGAAGATTAAACCATAACGCAACAAAATGATGAACTATAGAGAATAGTGCAATTAAATAATCATAAAGTATTTTGTCATAATCATCACGTTATGTGCAGATAAACTGTCCCATTTGGCCTCTGTTTCCATCTTAAACATTACGTGCAGACATGTACAGGTTGGATGTCCTTCAGCCCCTCATGGTGGGCTGTGAGTTACAGTATATGGGGCTTCTGTGGTACCCGATGTAGGTCATGAGAAGTAATCACATGTTTTAGAAGCCACTGTTAAGTGATGCTTTTTCACAACATGTCCAATGACACGTGAATGACAGAGTGATTTGTCCTAGAGGACCTTAAACATAAACCACTGGACAACATTTTGACAGCATGTTCCTTGCTGTAAAAGAACATATGATATTGTTTATTTCCGTCTAGCTTCTGCCTCACTATTATTTAATTGGTCTGGCTTCGTGTTTGTTACCTTGACAACATGTTCTCTCCTCCTTCCCCATTAAACTTTCCCTCGACTCTCACGCACTGCATTGGGTGGTTTAACATTTGCCAGCAGAGGAGGAAAAACATGGCAAATACATCTCACGCCTCTCCAATGACATATTAAGTCATCCCTCAGGTCAGAGAGCTGTGAACACTCATGAATGTTATGCGCCATAAACGCTAGTGGATTTGAGAGATTTCAAAGAAAACAATATCTTTTATCTATCTTTTTGCATGAGTAATAAAATGTCTCACAATATTGCTTTCCTCACAATATCCCAGCTATAAAAAAAAAAAGTTTCCCTTTCTGTCTTTGTGGCGTCTGACTGTGCATTCTGTGGTTAGGGGGATATTGTTTTTGCAAGTAGGGGAAGGGCACGTCTCCCAAATGGACATGTCATGTGGAGCAATGCCCAGCTAGTTTCACTGGAGAGCCCTGGGGTGTGGAGCAGAGCAGCCAGTCAGACATAGAGAATGAGGGGAACTATCTTTGGCCGGCGAGCCATAATGCTCCCTGGGCCAAGCTGGGCTCATGGAAGAGAAGGACAGAGAGACACAGAGAGGGAGAGAGAGACACAGATAGGGAGAGAGAGAGAGGATAGAAAGGGAGTCAGGCTGTTGATGGTGTTGGCAAACAAACATACTCTACTGTATTAAAAAAAAAGAGAGAGAAGCACGACCCATATGACTCCCAAAAAGGACATCTCACATTCATATAGACCGGTGAGTCGCGACCCAAAAGTGGGTCGCGGACCCGTTTCGAGTGGGTCACAGATGTGTGAGTGAAGAAAAGAAATGTAAAAAAAAAAAACGTATTTTGAAGGCCCGATTTTCTAACGCTGTGCATGCAGTAGGCGTTGGACTGGAAGTATTAGAGACCATAAACGGTTTTGAAAACTCCTGTCACATAGTGATCATCTTCTCAATAAAACATCTTTGCTGATGTTTTTCGAGTCTTCTGGCCAATCAGAATCAAGATTGTTGCCCCACGGAGAATAACTTTGCGGTAGAACTATTCTTTATACATCCATGGGTACAACTTCAGATAAAAATGAACACATGATGAAATATGACCCCCGGTTTGATGATTGACAGGTCACAGAACAATGGGAGATATCTACCCTTACCCACAATTAAAGTTCACACAGACTCTCTCCTCTTGGCTCTTCTCTCTGTGTGGAGCAGCAAGCTGTCAGAACTATAGTGAAAAACAAACAATGGCATAACATATTATTAATATGTCGGGTAGCAATAGATTTATTTATTTTCTTCTCAGAGTGTACCAGAATGCGTAGTTTATATGTTAGGGAGAATCCCCCCAGACCCCCCTTCTGGGGTTGGATTTTTAGTGTGCCTTTTTATGTTAAACAGTTCAGCTTTGATTCCATCATCTCATTAAACCTTTTTTAAAGCATACTTTAGTTCTGTGAAGGGATATAAGGAATATATCCACTGTACTTCCCTTTAATTGTATGCTGAAAAAGCGTATTACAGCACGATTTTTTGTTCAATAGATTTGAGTGGTTCAAAATGTCGGGTCGCGATCTATTGACAAAGGAAAAAGTGGATCCCGAGGCCTGACCAGTTGAGAACCACTGCATACAGTATGTTAAGGAAAAACTAATCAAAATCAGATGATATTTATTTTTAAACTATTTATTTGAATATTCAATGTTTCAAGGATAATATTACATAATAGAGGCACACATTCATATTGCTCAACCACTACTGCAAACTATGTGACCATTTTTCTTTTTTATTGACAAAGAATTTGATGAAATTGATAAAAAGAAACTTACAAAATGTATTGGTAAGACATTTGTTCTGATCTGCTATAGCTTCAGGTGTTTAAACCCAAAGCTAGGTGGTTACATTCATAACCCCCTAGTTTACCATTATGTAAACCAACTGTTGTTAATATTTATAACTTGGATTTATTCTGCTATACTGTAGCAAGTAAGGGCTTTTAAACTCATTGGTTACCCTCCACAAAGTATTTTTCCATTCACGTACTTTTCCCAAAATATATTTGGAAAATGACAATATTATTGTCAGGTACTTTCGATGTCTCATTTTGCCAAATGCCAGCATAGGACATTCTGATTTATATAAAATAATATAACAGTAGACAGAGGGTGGGTACAAAGTGAGGGAAGGCACATCAAGATGAGAAGCAAAGGGCAAAAGAGGTGCAGAAAGGGAGAGAGGGAAATCAACCAAGTGTATCACTTTAATGAAGTATCATGACTCCCTGATTTATTCGTCTGTCCTCCAGACTCTCCCTAGACGCCGCCACAGTGTCTCCCCCAACAGGAAGGTGTTGCTGTGACTGTCGCTGAGCCCAGACTGTCATGGCCGAAATTCAGAAATCATTTTTGGAACATTTCCCGGCGTCTGGAGGGTCTGACATGGACAATGGTGGGGGCAGGTAATGTGATTATCAAAGCATTTCCACTGATATTAAACAGGTTTTTAATATGAATGAGATAGAATCAATATTCATCTACTGCTCAATGTTCGCATTGTGCCCATGACTGATCTACTATTTATTAAAACATTTTGAAATCCCATTCACTTTCTGTAATTCCAGCCATAAAGTAATTATAATCTGAATGATTAGCCATATTCATAATTATGGTCACAAATAAATAAATAAAATTCAAATATTTGACTATTAAAGTCTAAACTATCTTCTATGAAAGTCATTCTTCCATCCTCTCCTTAATATATATTTGGAGCAGCAACAGAAAGATGAATTCCCCGATAAATACCTCTTTAATTTGATCAGCCTGCTAATTATATGAGACATATAATTGACTCAGAAGATATGTGACATATAACAAGCAGGCTACCTTCTCTTCTGCCTTTCCTATATGTCATGAGTGTGTGTCTATGTGTGTGTGGTTCAGCTGTGGCAATGATTGTATGCTCTTAAGGAAGTGAAGCGTTACTCCAGCTAACAAGAGTGAGCAGGAACCTCGTGAATAAAAGGGAATGAGAATGAGCGAGAGAAAAATGCAAAATAAAATGAGAAGAGGCAGAGACAAGGGAAAGCCACTTTAGGTCAAGCACCTTTTTAATCAGCTCTCTTACAATGGGGGGCATACAGATAACAAGGCAGAGAGAGCCTCCTGTGTGGCTAACTTCACAGATTGATGGCTAGCTGGGGGAGAGTCCTCTCAACCATGGTAAAGCCACAGTGCCACGCTCCTGGAGATAGGGGATTACACAAGGCCGCCTCCACACAAGGTATGAATCTATCTTGGATTTACACCCCCAGCCTGTTGCACATGCAGGTGGTTGTGTGCCTCCGTCCTTCATCTAAACCTCACAGGAAAAGATCCACCTTCAGATACTTCCACTGAATAGCAAGAGTCATGGTGTGTACTGTCAAATCTACTTTTCTAGCCAGCTTCTTTCAACCTGTGTCAAGTCAAAATGTGCTTCATATAACAATTTTGAATATTTATTACCGTCAGCAATATCAAGATGACTTGTTGCATCAATGTGTTTGCAATAGTTGCATTGCATTGTCCATATCGAGAAAAATGTCATTTATTTAGTGTTATGAACAATCTACCGTGTATGTGTAACCTCAACATGTTGTAGAAATGATTTCATTCTCACAGGCTGATACAAACACCTTTTACATCAAGTTACTCAATTGATTCAAAGTGCTTTACTTCAGTAAGGATTCTGGTAATGGCATAAGTATTATTACAAAAATGTATTATTACCAAGACAATATTCTGTAGACATGCTAAAAAGCTCTGTGAGGATGTATTTACGGCCCGTCCACACTACAGCTTCAAAAAAAGCTTCCAACGCGTCTGCCCATTCACTTTGAATGGGGTGACGTCACGTTGCCTCGCTTTTCGCCGAACTGAATTGTGGGTAGCTTGGCTGAACTTCTCCAGCGTCTCCGGCTTCAAAAGTTGAAAATTGTTCAACTTCTGACGCCGGAGAAGCTGGAGAAGCCAGCGCCAGCCAATCAAATCCCGTTTCTGAAAATCTGACAGCTCAAGCCCTAGCCAATCAAACCGCGTCTAAGCTGGGAGAGATATCCCGCCGTTCATTTCTATATTTCAAAAACAGATGGAGGAGAAACTAATTATCGCCGTAGAAAATCACCCGGTTTTGTATGACCAGTCCCTATTAACTTACCGGGATACAACCGGAGGAACCAGGCATGGGGGGAGGTGGCAGAGACAGTGGGTGAAACTGGTAGGTTTTCGCCTGTTTGGGGATTTTATATCCAGTTTACTTCGTTTTAACATTGCTATTGCTTTGTATGTCGGGGGCGGGAGATTCATGTGATAGGTTGTTGGTCGCGGTGCTCGCAAAAAATCCCCAAGCTTCAGACACGCCCAGCTCCAAGCTTTTGTGTGGACGGGCCGTTACTCAAAAGCAAAGCTTGGAGCTGAATGCTCACATCAGCATGCTAAAGTGCTCAAAATCATAATCTCTCAAATACCAATGTTTAGCTTTTATAAAATGTGCTATGTTAGTTATGCAAGTTACGTTAGATAAGATAAGCTAAAATAGATAAGATAAGATCAAATAAGCCCCCTGTGGGTAAATTCCGGGAGATTTAGTGTTGGGTAACTACCTTTCAAAAGTAACTTGATACACTACAGCATGTCCTACTGAGAAAAGTACTAGACCTGAGTATGAAACCCTTTTGCAATGACTTGGTAAGGTTCCTACTGAAAGATGCAGACTCTACAGTGGCCGTTTCTCAATGTCGAGTAAACCTGCTGCAGAGCCACTATTTCAACTACGTCATCGAGTGGCGCCGAAGGACTGTTTAAATGCATGTTAAATGCCCAGCATTCGGCGCCACTCGATGACGTAGTATACTTGAAATAGTGGCTCTGCAGCAGGTATACTCGACATTGAGAAACGGCCAGAATATATTGGTAGCATTTCTACCACCATGTGACAGTCAAACTGAAAGCTAGCTTCAGTTTTCCTTCTTGGTTTGCCTCACCATCAGTATTGTTGAATTGTATAAATGCAGGGGCTTTACAGATGAAAGACACTTATCTCCACAGACACAACTCAAATGTTTCTGGGATGTCCTTGTAATGGATTGCTTATTTGAAGATATACCTAATTAATCTAACTTCAAGACTGATTAGCATGCTTGGATTTGCTTGTTAGCACTGCCTAAAGTCGATTTTACTTTTAAAAGTCATTAGTTTTGCAGGTGAATGTTGATCGCTACAGAATTGTATAGCAATCCATTCAGTAGTTGCTGAAACAATTGACTACATTCGAAAACATCAAGCTCATTGTGGCACAAATGAGAAGTCTGCAGATAACCACATTTATTAGGATTTATTCTCCCATGTGTACCATGTTGTTCAAAACCAAAGTATTGCTTTTATTTCTTGTTAAATAAAGGCCAGGAAAGGACCACATGTGCCTCACTCTGATAATTATGAGCTGGGAAGGTTGAATTGCGCACTCCAAGACATTGGGACCGGATATTGTGCTTAAAAAATGTAGAAGTACCTCTTGAAACTATATTGATGTGGCCTCGCATTTTCTTTATATTTTTATTCAACATTATTGAACAAGTAAAATACACAGCCTTAACAACACATGTATCCTAAAAGACCCTTGTGCAGATTGCCTGTTTATATATATATGTGATATTTTTGATAGAAAATTATGAACAATTTTCCTACAAATCACAAACATAAATGAGGGTGCCTTAACATTTTCCGTAGCACACTATAGCTCTGTTCAGGTCACTTGAATGAGGCACTATACTTTATGCAGACATTATTTTGAGGAGGAAATGCTTGTAATTTTTTAAGTTAACATGAAGGGAAAAAAGGCTTTCATCGTTTGGCTATTTCATACATTTGAATAATGACTGAAGGAGATCAAAATAAACATGGTTGAGTCAATACAAGGCTTACAGCAACATTAAGGAAAGATGAAAAACCTCTCTGTTGTATGTTTGTTTCATGTTTTTTTCATTTTTCTTTAGCAATAGATTTAGGTGATGCAGGCGTATTATTCTCACAACAAGTCCTTCTCCATCTCCTCCAATATCTGCACTGCCCTGGGTGGTCTGCTCCACTGCAAACTAACATATCCATGCCTTTGGGCAAAGCAGCAGGCACAACATTTCCTCTGCAATAACATCGCAATGGCCCGAGCAAGCACTTTTTTTTTTTCAAATGGATGCGAATGGCCTTTGAGCAACCTACCCGGACATAATGACGTTGAGGGAGGGGGGGGATGACTCTTGGAGGGGCGCTCGAGCCCTCCAGCTACAGATTGTGATGACTGTTTGCTAGCCGTAGGGGCACCGCTGTGCTCTGGATGCTGCGTCCTGTGGTGGCACATCTTGCTGGGAGAGGGCTCCTGTTTCATAACATAATGCATACCAGACTCAGTGACTGACAGCGTGATGTTTTTATTGACATTTCTAACTACCAATACAGCAAACAAGTACTGTGTGTGAGTGAGTAAATGTCCACTGTCTAGCGCCGACTACTTCTCAACTTCCTCTTTTAATACCCGTTCTCCAGCTATGTTTTTACAAAAGAACTACGGACTCTTTTGGGGCTTTCTTTTGGTTTCCAAGGTTACACAAGAGAATATAACAATGTTTGTTTCAGCCAAGAGGCAATTTCCATGCCTGAAAAGTGTCGCCAGGTGCCTTAAATTATTCTTTATTATGGCCAGCATGGGGCGACTTAAGTTGTTGCAAAAAGAAGTGTTATTGTAAAGAAGAAATAACAAAAAGGACCGTAGCCTACTTCTCACATGATTTATTACCTCAATAAACATTTAACTGATGCATTATTGTCTAAATCGCTAGTTCCAAGTCTTTCTGTCCCATTTAGATTAGATAATAAAGAAGGGTGTACTTAAGGGCGTCAGTGCCTTGTGATTGACAGGTCTATATAATGCCAATGCCCGGACTGGGTGCTATCAATGTTGCTTTAACGTACTTTAACGTTGTTCCTAGTGTCACCTTTGGTCATGAGGGGTGGGTCATAACCAAAAGAACATTATTGTAGATACAAGCGGCCAAAACAAGATCCCTCCAAAAGGTGGCTGGCACTTCCCTCGGTGAGAACGAATGACACTAAGTTGTACTGGTCAAGAGATTCAGAGCTTGAAATGACTCCATTTACATCCCCATTCAAGGTTTTTGAGTGTGTGTGCAGAAAAAGAGGAAAGGAAATGGTAGGTTTGGCGAGAGTCAGACACACGGGTGATGTAATGAAGTGCTAATTATTTTACTGTCAACTGTTTTGGAAACACTTCCTGGCTTTGATAGATGTGTCTAGGCGAACAATATGACATTTCCCCACTGCAGCAGAAACTCGACTTGAAATGTCAGACTGCCCACTACCCCCTCCTCTGCCCTCTCTTTCCACTATGGGTATACTTTTATATGTGACAGGGCGTGCATGTATGTGTGTGCACGTATCTATGGCTCTGTAAACTCCTGTGTCCTGTCTCCAAGGCAACAGCAGAGTAGAAGTCACGTACCACATCACAGAAAATCCAGTGTTATATCTTTACTGTGATCTCTCTCAGTTCAGTTTTTTTTCAGGGAGTTTTTTATTCTCCTGACAGCTTGTCCAAGCCTGTGTTTGATTTGTATTTTCAACACATTGTGGACCATCAGTTTAGGCAATGTCAGTGTCCATCAACCCATGTTTGAGAAGAAAAAGCTAACATTTTTCTTTTGATTCAGAGTGTTGCTGGGGATTGCATTTACTCTATATAAGTAAATAAATGGGAAACTATTCATTTAATTTTGTACTTTTCCTAAACAAACTGAGAGCGATTGATTCACCCTGCTGGATAATTTGGGTGACAAACATAAGCTTGCTTCAGCTCAGTATTGATTTTGAACTTGTTAACAGTTGTCAACCATCTAACCTTAAAATTACTCTCCCGATTTTCTGGAGCATATTTTTGTCACAGGATCAGATACACGCATTACTTTAACATATAGAAACTGCCTTAATGGGGGTTTGGGCTCTCTTATATAAACAATATCCATCCATCTATCCATGCTTTGTTGAGCAAGTAGGAATTACATTAGAACATTAGATTTGGACTACATATCGTTTCATTTTGAGGTGCAAAGCAGACAGTTTTTTTTTCTTAGCAGCATATTTTAAGGCACAATGTCTGACCCTGCAGCCCCTGATATTTTCTTAACTGTTGCTATGTGCTTTAAAGTCTGTGCCATTTATGTCACAAATGGTGGCTGCAGGGAAGACACTACATATATTTGCTAACCCAGATGTAAAAGAGGGAAGGGGAAAGAACCAGGGAGCCTAATCAAAACCGTTATGTCTGTTCAACCTACATATTTATGTTGTAAGGAAAGTACACTCATTGAGATAATTACAACATCATTTTCTAATTTGTTTTGGAAACGGGGATGATTGTGTTATTTTCCAATTATCAACTTCTTCAATTGTTTGAGCTATGATTGAGTTGTTTTCTCTAAAGTGACAGGTGTAACACGTCTTTCCCGTTCTTAATAATGCTGGATCTGTCTGTCTCTTCCTCCTTTTACGCCACCTACACTCTTCTTTTCTTGTGTCACACGCGGAGAAGCCCTATGAGGCATCGTGTAACACAGATCCAAGCTGACAGCTTGAAATAACAGTTAACAGTTCCTCTGCTTGCTTCCCTCTGACAAATACATAGTGCTGTAATGTTAAATGGAGTGTGCCGCAGACCTGAGAGCGGCACAGGTGCTCTCTGACACTACTGTGACTTCACCTAAATACCCCTCTTCTGCAACCTTCAATCGAAAGTCACGCCAACCCTCCTCTTTTCACTCTGTCATGTTCCACCATGTTAATTTCCAGCCGATGGCACCTGCCACCTTCTTTACTGTCAACTTTCTGCCGTGTCTTGTCATGTTTTTTCCCCATGTCACTCGGTAAACCTTTCAAATAGTGGAGCAGATCGGGAAAAGGCAGGGCCGTCATTTCAAACCACACAGAAGGAGTGGAAAGCAAATGCATTTAAACCCACGTACTCTATCTTACTGATGTATATCAGTATTCAGTAGCTACAGAAGAGCTTTTAAGTCACGACGGCAGGATGAAGGGACCAAGGGAGGCTTTCAAAAATTGCAAGGGTGATTTTTCCTTACAGAAATGCATCAATTTATTTAATCCAGAGCCTCAGAAAGGCTAAATAACAACATATGACTACTGTTTCAAACTTAAAAATACATTAATTTATCAGAGACTCACAAACGAAAAGAAACAGAATATGGAACAGCTTTTAAAACAGCTGTTTGTGGAGGTCTTTTTCATAAGTGGATGTGACGGCAACCAACATAGTTTGGCTTGTTTAAAGTACAACTTTGAGAAGAAACACTGATATGTCTCAGGCTTTTATTCGTACAATTATTATATCAGACAAGTGTTATTTGTAGTTGTTTTTGGATTTCACTTTCCTTAGTTGTTGAATCCCTGCAGTCGTCGCTCTTTACTGTTTGTTTTGTAAAAGGAAAACAGTTCGTAATACAGCTGAATCTACATTGTGTTCTCTCATTCGATAAGTATAGTTGATTAACCAACATGTATTTAAATCTTTTTTTGCACATGAAAACGTTGTGAATAACATGCCCAGCACTCACTCCTATTTCTTTGTTTCACAACCTCACCCCGTCTCTGTTCACCTACCTGTCATGATGCTAATCGTCTCAAAGACAGCATTTGTATCACTGCATGTGTTTAAGTAGTGTTTAAAAGCAGAAACTGAACTGCTACTCTCAATATTTTCTATTACTGTATCTATAATCACGAAACAGTGTCCAGAGGTCAAGTCTGGCCCTGTTTACCCTCTATTTGCAACCTGACTTCCTCTTTTTGAACTCAATGCAATGAATAATTGCAGAACTTCACTCATTTGAAAAAACATTGTTATGGAACAGAAACCCAAGCAATTACATTTCCCTCCACAATGTAATTGGGAAAACCTATTAGTTAGGAAGTTTGTGCGTAATTTGTCTGAGCCAGCATTGCATATTTTATTTTTACCACAGTCTATGGTTTTTACTTTAGCTCATGGAGAAAAAGGTCATTGCTTACATCAGTTTTCGGGCTATAGCCAATTAGTCTGTTGTAGCACAGCTGGAAAATAGTCAGTTTTGATGCCAAGCAGTGTACCGTAGGTCTTTGTCTCAAACATAAACTTCAGTTACCAGAAGAAATTAGTTCAAACCATTTTACTAGCTTTTCCACTCAGTGGGTAAAAAATATGAATTCTTTGAGAGTTAATTTATGTGATTTTGGTGTCAGAAATAAAATAATAATACGTAATTACATTGTTTAACAGCCACACAATAATCTTTTCTATTTAATAACTGGTTCTATTATTTCTTTATAAATGCAAATGTGTTGTGGCTCAACAAAGACCAAACCCCTCATAGCTTTTGTGTAGCATCATGCGTACATCTGTTAAAAACCCAATAATACATGACCCGCGTGTCAGCACATTTCTCATCAACAGAGCCATTGTGGTGGAACCCACCTCTCTGATTGCTTCCCCTTCTTCCTCTGCACATTTCTTTCATTTTCTCCAAAGCCTCTCTTCTGTTCAGCCTTTTGTTTCAAAGCAGCCACTTTAATTACTTTAGCCCGCGATATGAGCTTTGCATGATGGCTTTCGCTCAAGCCTGGCGTTAGGGAATATGGGGAGAGATGATTTGTATTAATGATGGGTGGCGATGGAGGGGAGATGACGAAAGGGAAGACGATGATATGAGACAGAAAAAGAAGAGAAGCTGTCAGGAGAAATGTGGCTGATGAGCTCCAGATCATGGCTCAAATGAAGCTTGTCCAACCTTTTACCTTTCAGCCCATTATCAATTGTTTATCCGTCCATCAGGATGATTCTCGCACGCTTGAGCTCAAAGCTGAGCTGTCATGTCTTAGCAAATATGCTATGAGTTAGCCTTGGATATTAAGTGGAGAATGATATTTGAGTAAAAGATAAAATATCTCATTTGACTTTGAATGTGTTTGCCTACAGCATGTGCGCATAGGAGGCAGCTTTAACTCTTCACCCTTCGTTTGCATTTCCCCACACACCATCACGCTTCAGCTGTAGGCACCTCACATTGTGTGGCCACTCATCGATTGGTACTGATGCGAATCTGAAGCATGTTAACAGACAAGAGGTGAGCTCACTTGTTTTCTAAGGCCTCCGGATGGTGTGGGCCTCCACGCAGCGTTGTCCAACGGGAGTTAAGTGTTGATCAATGCAGCGAGCGAGCGAGCGAGGGAGGACAGAGGGAGGGGAGTAAAAGCAGAGGAGAGAAAGGCCACTACCATCGCTCTTCCATGACGCTGAGGATCTGAATCCGCTGGGCTCCCAGGCTAAATTAAAACAACCGGCGTCCCATTGATTCCAGTGCTGACAGGGACCATACATCACCTCACAGCTAGGGAGAGAGGAATAGAGAGTAAAGAGAGAGAGAAGAAGGGGAGGGTAATAGAGAAGCAAGGAACCCGTTCAGGAAAGAAAATGATAACCAAAATCATAGGAGGAGAAAATAAATAAGAGAAGTGTAAAGTAGAGATAAGCGATTAAAAGAATGAACATGTTTAGACAAAAAAGGAGAGGCTAGCTGGTGGAAAAGGCAGAGGCAACAAGGCGAGATGGGTAACCCACACGTAAGCAATCGTCTACTGACAAGTCCATTTATTTCCCATGCATGGTCCACAATTACTAAGAAGCAGAGAGAACTTTTTGGTGGAGAGTTAGAGGTGAAGAAGAGGCATATAGAAAGCATGTGAGACTTTTTAGTTAATACAAAGCTGTTGAGATGGACAAAGCCATTGGGATAGCTGAATAGAAAAGCAAAAAGTAATTGGGGGTTGGAAAGAATTGCAGTTTCTTCAATCTATTCAGTTGAGTACCTGATTTCTTATTCCTGGAAATGTCACGGCCTCTTATCTCGCAACCATATCTTAAGAAACCTCAATCTTTTTTACCGACTCAAGGTTTACTTGTTGACTTTATTTAATAGTGTCATTCAGCTGTTGTGCACATCACCAATTTATTTTAAGAGGTGTCAGCAACCAAAAGAGATCTTACAGCAAGAAGTGGAGTTTGACATGTGAGGTGAGCTTTTCTCTGAATATGGCAATGGTGAATTCTGCCAAGAGCCATTACAGTAAAAACCCTTTTTCCCTGGGCTAAGCCGTCACAACGCCATTCATATTCACATTCATCGGTCTGTAACTGAACACCATGTGAAGTCATTTCAGTACAAAGAAAGTGAATGAATCACCGTTTATACTTCAGCGCTTATTCTGACTGTTTTCAGTTAATATCATGTTGATGTGTACTTTCACTTCAGTCCAAAACTAGTCCACACAAGCGCTGTACTTTAGTTGAATAGATCACTGACATGTTACTTAAGACACTGTCATCCCATTCTGTTTCTATGGCTTTTCAATAAGCTACAAGGATGTAATGTCGGCCTACAGTACTGTTGCCCTACTGTGTCATTGGCAGGAATTTCTCAGCTGCTAGAAGCTACTGATTCAGTCACTGACAATGATTCAGTGCACTCAGTTTACGTGTTGTCGATAAAGATTTGTTTGTTTGTACTGAACAACTCCAGTTCATTGTTCAGACTGGAAAACGGGAATGCTGCATGAAAAATCACCTTTTTTGTTTTCATTCTGTCTCAGAATAGCTGTATTAATTATTTTTGCCTGAAAAGCTCTGTTGAAGCGCCTGTCTTTCAAAGCCCCCCCTCCCAGGTTGTGACATTACAACCCTACGTAAGTCCTGACGGTCTCTTTAACTCCTGATATTTGAGTACAGGCTGTGTGTCTCTCTCTAGGAATCAATCTTTTCAACCCTCAGATATGTTTTAAAGGGGCATTTATTAACTATCCTGGCTGTGAGGGAATACTTCTGTCTTCACTCCAGGAATTTGACCCTTTCCTGTGTGTTGACATTTACGATCAGCCCTGATCCTTATCTCTTGATGTGGAGGAAGTAGGGAGTTATACGACTCTGAGAACGCTGTCTTCAAAGCACCACAGGGGGTCAGAGACAGTCTCCAGGTACCAAGGCCCATCCCCAATATGTTGATTATGACTCTCTGTAAACTAGTTAAATGGTCTACCAAGACACAGGCTGATCAGAATTGACATGGCAACCCACCCGTGCAGTCAGAACCTTTGACTGCTGTGATTTGTGATGTGAATTTCTCCGGCCGTTACTTGTATTAAATCTCAGTGTTTGACATCAGAACTCCAGCTCTCCTCGTGTCTCTCTGAGTCCTGACTCTCCATTGCTGCAGAAGTTTCCCTTACACTGGCCGCAGATGTGGTTGAGTCATGATTATGCCATGTTTTTCTCCTGTTACTTTGTTTGCAGGATATCTGGAGAAATCTAATGAAATCCTTGTGAGAAGTTCAGTCAAGGTGCAGGAAAAAGGGATGAACTTTATTACAACCTTTTTGATATACTCTATGATGGAAACTTTAAATTCTGGAAACATTTCCTACAGTAGTATCCGTGAGAAATAGCTTACCAATCTAAGAGCATCTTTTTCGATAGCTCAATGACACATTTAATAATGTTCTGTGATAAAGTTATCTGCAGTGTTTAAAGTTTGCATAATTGTACAGCACTTTAGGAATTTGCAGTTCATCCCTCAAATTAGAAGCTGCAAATCGAACACATCACTCCTGCTGCTGTATAATGGCTACAGAGATTTAATCAGCTGAAAGGGAGGGACCTCATATATCCTAGATGCATTTGTAGATGACATAGGAAGAAGCCATTGAAGAGACCCAGTACTACTCCTGCAACACTTGCGTTTTGAGCTCTCACAAATTGGCCAGATTAAGTATCATGGATGGATGGGAAACTCTATGGGAAAAGTGTATTATTCTATGTATTGTGAGTGTATGTATGCCTTGTGAATCTATTCTCCACACTGGCTATGAGGCAATTCTGTCTCCACACTGTAAGAAATGAAAGACAGAATCCACGGTCCATGAGGTTAAGCCGAATCGAATGGTTTCAGCCGCCAGAAAGCAGACCAACACTTGAATATAAAAACATTTCTGCACAGACATGTGATATCTTTCAGATGAATTTGTAATGCTTCCAATCTAAAGGATACTTCTATCTCTTCTATGAATGTGTGTCAATGCTCGTAAGAGATGACATAGCTATCTTGGTCACAAACATTGTGTAAATAAGCTAACTATGACGTTCTCTAATAAGTCACGTGTTTTTCAGAAAAGCAGAACTCCAATCCTGAAGGTAAGGCATGTAATAAGAAGGAGATTCCAGTAACCTCGACATATAACTCTGTCAAGGTACATATGGCTTTTGAGTATTATTTTAAAATATACTTGTTAAAAATGGATTAGAGTAGACAGAGACACTGTCTACAAAATGAGTTTAACAGCTGAGAGGCTGGGGAAACTAAAATAATCTCTCAGTAAAAGCCAGTTTGAAAGGCAGTAACTCTCTGGGTAAGAGTGTTCGAGAGAAATAGAGAATTCTGACAGAGAGGTAATTTAATGTGCAATAATATGTGTCTTAAACACAACAATAAACTAAATGACATTAAAGTATTACATCAATTATTGATCATATCTCCATTTTGTCCACCTCGTGTCTATTTCTGATAATGTGCTTTTTTTTCTTCCTACCATGCTGGACATCTTTCATCTTTAATACTCTGTGCTCTTAGTCACACCTTGTGTTCTCCTTTCATCACTCTTCCTCTTCCTTCTGTATTTACTTGTGCTTTCATCAGAAAACCTCCCTTTTACATTTATTTTCTTACTTGGTGTGTATCCATTGGTTCATTACATTTACTTCCCCTTTTTATATGTCTCTTTCTTTCCCGCCTGTTGATGCTTTGTAACCCTGCTGAACCGTGTAGCTATGACTGCAAAAGAGGCGTCCTCCATAAAATATGATATTGATCTGGGAATCGTGAATCATTTACAAAGTCAGATGTTTTTGAAGTGTCAAAACAACAAAAGAATCCGGAAGCTACTTCCGAAGAACACTTTTAAAATATTTATTTGTCTACTTAGGATGTCTCCAATGTATTCCTTTACCCTATTTATTTGATGTTCCCTCTCACACTGCTGATATTTATGTTGAAACAGAAATAGATTAAAAGATAATAAAAAAATAATTCAGATGAATTATTGATAGTAAAATTGTATGCATGCATCTGAAATATTGAAGTTCCAATAAACATGAAATATTCATGTCACATAAACTGAACAATCAGTAGATTAAATAAGTCTTGTTCCTTTGACTTGTGATTTGATGACACCTGCCAATCAGATGAATGAAAGCCTTTTTTTAAAAACCTTTTTATCTAGCTTATTTGTCATACTATTTTTCAAAGATAAATGTGTGGATGGATCATTAAATCAGGCAAAATGGGATAAAGAAAAAAAAAGAGAAAATGTGTGAAACTCATGAAGGCCAGCAGCACAGATGTGATCATTCGATTAGTGTTAATAAACATATCTTGTGATGATGATAATGTTAATGATGATGATGTTAATGATGATGAAGACGATGGTGATGATTTCATTCATCACCCTGAAGTTTGAGTTGCTTGATTCAGAACAACAGCACTTACACAACTACATTGTATTGAGAAAATCAGCTTATAGTGAAAAAAAGTCAAGTGATATAACATAAAAATAGACTCTTATGGTAAGCTGTGTGTGTGGCTGTTCCGAAAAGTTAGCAGAGCAGTGTGTGAAATCACAGTTTTGATGCATTTTCACATGAAACAATGCCAACCTGTAATCCCCCCTGATCTAGTCTGTTCTCTGGGTGAATATCCCTTCCCTTTCCTCTGAGTGCACATGCCAGTCCCATAGGCAAATCCATTGCTGAATTTTTGTCACTGGTGTTTGAATTATCACTCAAATAAATACGATTTATTAGTTAATATTAAAGTCACAGAAAGATAAAAGTAGACAGACCATGATAGATACAAGTTGTCCACACATCAGTAAACAGTATGAAATGATCCTTAACAAATCGGTGGCTGTTTTCATGTGGAGCATAATCCGTGTTCATGCAGACCAAAACGCTTGAAATTAAAGGACTCTACGTGAACTGAACCTGCTGCAAACCTTTCAGTCCATGCACGCCAAAAATGTGACCATGTTTTTTTTATCTAATTCAATAGACATCAAGACACAGAATATGTGTGTGTCTGTTATGTTTCTGCTTGCTCCAACAGGTATTTTCATCTTCATCCTGTTAGGTGTTTGATGGAAAGTTGAGTGTATGGAAACTGATGTTAAATGACCCAAAATGATTGTATTTTCAACTTCATCCACAGATCAGAGGAAAAGTAACTGTGACAGAGCCTGCTGTTGCAGCTTGAAACTCTGTGATACCCACACAGTGTGTAACACCCTCTAAAAGCTGCCTTCCACAACATTAGCTAAATAGTATCATTACTGTTTCACTGTATACTCTGGAATCAAAACACCCACTCCCCTATTAAAGGATTGAGGAATGGAGGCAGAAGAGAGCTGTCGCAAAAGAAAACTGGAGGTTTTCAGAATCCCAGCAATCACTGCAATTCAGAGTAAACGTCTACATTCAGAATCAGAATAACTTTATTCGTCCCACAGAGGGGGAATTTACGATTGGTACAGCAAAGAGCCGAAGACATTAATATCTCTCAAGAAGCATAAGAAATATTAAAGTTAAAAAACACAATAACACAATTTACAAGATACACATCCAGTACCAATAACAGTTTAGCAATATAGCAGCCAGCTGAACGTATGAAAGTTGGTAGAATGTATTGCACAACAGGAGTGTTTTAGTCTTAGTTGTTATATGTGTGTGTGGGGGTCTACTCATTGGTTGGATATAAGGGGACGTTTACCCCAAAGATATATTGTTTTCCTCTTACCTGTAGTCATTTATCAATGATTTGGTTAGAGTGTTGGGGACATCGTTTGCTTAGCCAGGATTTCTTGGAAGTCAACATGGCCGATGAGTATTTTAAATATATTTCATTGGCGCTTTGTGCACCACAAAGTCAAGTTACAATTCATTTGAGAGAAGGCCGACATCTATATATCTCAAACATTTGGAAAACACTAAAACAATCTACGCTACATTGATAAATAGCACTACAAGTTTGTGGAATATCTATTTTAGATTTGGGGGTGAACTGTCTCTTTAAATGTTCGTGGTTCTGCTGTGCTCCTTTTCTTTAAGCATCCTCCGGGACCTGACTGACCTGAGATGAATGAAGATGTTATCAGAAGCTGGAGTTAGTGGGGAAAAAAAACTACTGTGAGACTTGTAACTAAGATGGATTTGTTTACAGAGCCCGTGTGATTGGTACTGTTTTGTTACAAATGGCAGTTTAGGCTTTAATCCAGCAATTGTGAGCTCAGGCTTAAACCTTTAGTCCCGTGGCATTTTCTGGTTTGATGGAAATGGAAAGGAGCCATTGGTCATCACAGTGAAAGCTATTCCAAGGCACTTGGATTGTGCTCCAGGGTGAAACAACAGCAGCACATATAGCCTCCCCCCCCCCTTTGGCCATTCCTCGCTGAGAGACAGAAGACGATATGGTAATGTGGAGACTGAATGACTTTCCTGTGTATGTGTGCGCGTGTGAATGTGTGTGAGCAAGTGTGTGTGTGAGCAAGTGTGTGTGTGTGTGTGAATGTGTGTGTCTCTGTGTGTGTCCAGCTGCTCTTTTGGCCACTGTGGCCATTACTGAGCGGTACCAGGCAGCAGAGCATGACACACACCAGCTGGATGTGCACACACCTCCACTGAGAGGGTAGGCCTGTGCCAATGAGACAAGGAGGAAGAGAGAGAGTGAGGAAAGAGGGTGAGGGTATGGGGGAAGGAGAGAGAGAGCCAGCAGGCAAGAGACAATGAGGGAGAGTGGTGCCACAGCCAAGGAGACACACGAGAGGAGAGATCCATCCCAAAGGTAAGGTGAAACACATTTAACACTGTACGAATGACACAAAAAAAGTCACCAACGCCAACCCACTGTCCAACACACACTGCAAATAAACATACACATGCCACAAACATAATTGCAATATTTCATCCTGACCTCAGTGTGTGCATGCTTGTGTCCCACATATGCAGGTGGGCATGCAGCTTCTAGGGAGAACAATGTCAACAATGTGTCATATTGTTATGGTGCCCATTAGAACAGCCATAAATACAACTCACATCTGCTGCATTAGGGAGTGTCCAGCTGTGTGTCTGCACTGTATCTCAGAGACATATTGAGGCTGCCATATCTGTCAGGTATATCTGTCAGAAAGGCATTTTCTCTCATACTTTCTCCCTTCGTGTATTTCACTCTCACAAAGCACCTTGGCCAGTGCTGAAAAAAAAACATTATTCATGGGTGGATGGGAGGGGTTGGTTAGAGTTTGTGGGGATGGCAAAAAGATTATTCATATGCCACAAGATAAATGTAATTTCACTACTTGCCTCGACCCGCCGCAGCCCCTCTTCCTCATTTCGTATTCCTCAGTCCAGCCGCATTATTCCTGCTCCCTCTCCTCCTTACCGCTGTCTGGCCGGCTGACACGAAACGATAGAGCATTCTGTCCCGGTGTTTGGAACACACTGAACATCACTTGTCAGCTGAGGGACGACAATGGCTGGCATGGAGCGGAGAGTTTGGAGGCAAAGCAGGACACTTTACCTCAAGCCTCTTCCGTCTTTGTTTAAAATCCCATTAAAGGCGAACTGGAGTCTTCTTTTCTTGGCTAGAAGTCAATGAGGGTCTCACTTTGCGTTCAAATGTTTTTTTTCTCTACAAGAGGCCACGGATGCTAATTCACTAAGGCCTCGGCTATTACAAAGTATCAAATGTATCTAATATCTTTCGGCACTTAAAAAGGTCCAAAAGCCTCTCAGAAAATACACTTACATCAATTAATTCTGTAGGAAAGCTAAGCAGTCGGTGACAAGATTTTTTTTCATTCCACTGTGATACATTATCGATGCAGTTATAAAACTAATATAGCCCAAATTGATTCTGAGGGGCTTGCCCAATATGAACTGCTTTACATTCAGGAATTGTGTGACATTGCTCCCAATTGTATGCATTAATCTTTTGAGGCCGTTTCCAGTAGATGAGTGCTACGGTTTGACAGCTTATGGGATGCCTAGGACAGCTACAATTTGGTCCAGCCGAATAGTGTAATGTTTTTCATAGCAAATAGTAGTTGGGCTGGGATATGCCTACACATGTTATTAAAAACTGTAAAGTTGTACCCAATGTTTTTCGGGATTTTACTCTCATCTGTGAAAATAGCACTTTTTAATAAATAAAAATATCTGTTTTGAATATTTTACAGCGATTCAGATGAGGCTTTTCTATTTAACCCGGAGAAGTTGCATACATATGACTGAAGGTTGCTCATTAAAACATACATTTTAATACTCTTGTGAGAATGTAAATTAGAATGAATAAATAAATAACAGCTACAAAAAATAGCACTAGTTGCAGGATCCATTTGGTCTTAGATACAGGGATGGTGTACTGACTTGTTTTAGAAGAAAAAGTGTAGCAGTTACTAAAAACGCTAATGTCGTTTGGTTGCAACGACGTGTTTCTGTAAGCCATGACATTGCAACAGCTACATATTTAAAGGACCAGGCTGTTCTCTGACATGTAAAAAAGTTATTCCGTCAAGTCAAGCTCAAAATCATGCAAGATATAGCCAAAGAAAGTCGCTATGGGTAATTGCTAGTGAATGATAGCAACTTCTAGCAGATTGGCATTTTGGAGATGTGTTTCTGGCAACCTCACTAATGAAAGAAAAATACAACATTCCATTTTTTTTCGCCTCTGCTTTTGTCTTCACAAAATCTAGCAGGAAATCTTCTCTGGTGCAAAATCGTCCACCATCTTAACAAGCTAGCCGCTAACTTTGACCTTCTACTGCGGTGCTCTAGCCATGACGAAAGTAGTTCTTAAGCCTAAAGTGCAGAGGAGAGGAGACATACTTCTATGTATCATATGAAGTGAATTTAAGGCAGTAATCTCAGGACTGCATGGATACTAGCTACATTTCATCAGCTAACAACAATCCACAATTCTTCTTTCTCTCCCCTTACCATTTTTCATGTATATTCCCATTCCCCTCTCTCACCTATTTACCTGTCTCTAAAAGCACCGGCTAGCGATGGCTGATGCTTGTGCCATCTGTGTCAGTCAGGAGTGGCCTATATAGGGCAGCTAATTCATCATGGCCTGAGAGCTTACATACGGTACATATAATTACCCCCCAACGCAAACAAGACCCTCTTAGCGCCCGTGATTTATTGTCATGTCAAGGGAGAGGAAGAGATAGGCATAAGGAGGAGAATGAAAGAAGGAGGAAGAATCGAGTGCAGTATAGGTGGCAATGGAGAGGAGGAATTTCTAAGAGGACAGGTGAAAGCACAGCGGGCATGGAGAGGTATGAGACATCTGAGTAGTGATGGTGCTCAACAAATCCTTGTGTTAGACAATATTAATACTAGAGCTCAATGTCAAAGCTGAGGATTTGTTTTAGTTCAGAACCATTTTCCCTCTCAGTCTATTTCTCAAAATCCTCCCAATGCTCATTTCAGAGTCAAATCAATTTTGACTCTTAAAGACAGTGGGCTTTTCTCTTGGTGGCGGGAACACGTGGCTTCATCCATTGTTTCCCCACATTCCCCCTGTGGTGCTCATTTTTTAAATGCATCACATGGCCTGTTTCAATCGTGGCAGTTGTATTGTACGGCTGAAGGCCGATGAGATGGCTATGCAAGTAAAAAATGAAAAAATAGGGGGGGCGGCGGGGGGGTAGCGGAGACGAGAGTAACAATGAAAGATTTATGACAGGCATTGAGAGCAGGCGGCGGTTTTATCAGCCTATTATCAACCAAATCGCCCCCACTGAGATGTAGCACACATCTACTCTGTTCTGTATCACCACTCACTCTCTTTCCACATCAATGCTCACCCTTGCCACCATCACCATACATTACTTGACTTCCCCGTTCTTACCTTTTACCTCTCCTTTAGTATTTACTCATCCCCTCTCACCTTTCCCCCTTCTTCTTCTTCTTCCTCGTCTCTTTGACTTTGCATCTCTTGTTCAGTCAAGTCTCTTGCCTCCCTTATTCTCTGTCTCTCTGCTTTATTGCACTCCCTACACCCCTCCTCTCCCCTTTTGTACTCCCTCCCTCCTTCCCCTAGCCCCCTCAAGTATTTTCTGTCTACTTTGCTTACGCCTGTCTACTTTTGCCCCCCCCACAGCCCGCCTTTATATCTGCCTGCTCTCCGTAACCTATGAGGGCTCTTAATAAATGGCAGTTCACCGGACCTCCTTCTCTTTCTCCCTTTACGCCACGTCCTCCTCCTCTACTTCTGCCTCCACCCTAGTTTAGCCCCCCTTCGTACCTCTGAGAAAAGCAAGGCACCTAAGGGTGAACAGGTTAATGTTGTGGCAGTTTGAGATACACTTCTGACATTTCAATCCGACGTCTGTTTTTATCGCAGCTGATTTAAGAAGTGTGGAGGTGCGTTGGGGGTAATGGAGTGATGAAAGGAGGGATGGAGAGAAGGAGAAAGAGGGAGCCCATGGGATGGTGTAGCCAAAGACTAGTGTGGACTGTGCATGAGGCGCAGTAGAGGCTGTAGACCTGCGGTTTCAGATCAGTTAATACATGGAAGCATATGGTCATATCGCCCCCAAGTGGCAGGCAGCACAACTGTTCTAGTAGGGACATACTGCTGCAGTGCAACAGACGACAGGGAAGATAAATTGCAAACATGCTTGAAATAACTGTCATATAGTTCACAGAGCACTATAAAGTATATCCTCATCTGCACCAATTATGACCTTTAAAATAGTAATAAAGATATGCAAAGAGTGGATTATAATGTTGAATGCAAGGTGATGATCACAGAAAGAAGCAGATAATGTCATCTAATGAAAATAGCAATGGGCATAGCGAGGGGCCAGGTGAGGACAGAAGCAGAGGGGTGGTAGAAACGCAGCTGAGGCTGAGATAGAGAAAAAAGCAAGGACCAGAGAATGACAAAAGACCCGGCTTCGTGGAGAGCAAAGCAGCCAGAGAATCCGATAAAAAACATTGAAACAAAACTTCAGAGGTTGAAGGGGATAACAGCAAGAAGAGAAAGGACAACCAGGCAGGAAAGTGATAAAGACAGAGAAGGGCGGCAAGTAAGAGAGAGGGTGCAGATATGACAGTAAGTGAATTATGAGAAACCGTGCTGAAGATGAGCTGCTGGGGGTTGAAGGGAGGAGGGGTGGGTGATGGTGGGGAGGGTGCTTGGATGGTGGGATGCTACACAGCACTCAGCTTGTACTTTCTCCGAAGTTTTATTTTTATATGAATTCAATAAGCAGCCGCCGATCTCCGTGCCCCGGGTGTAATTACCAGCAGAACAGCGGAGGCATTGTGAGCTTTACCACCTCCTAAACGCCCCCCGCTCGCTTCCAGGTCAGCACTGATCTTGTCTGAGAATGTCAATTATAGTCTTAAACGCTGTCTGAGGAGCAAGGGAAGGAGAAGGAGGGGTTGAGAACGATGAAAAGTGGCATAGGGAGGAAATATTTGCCCAACGTCGCAGCTGAAAAGAAGAGGAAGAGCACGGAAGATAAGGCTACGTCCTAGAATACTAATGGGCTCTTGTTCATTGTTTAATATTAGATAGAAGGCAAGAGAGCTCAGCAAGGTATACTGTATCCCCAACTTCGCTTTATGTCACATCATCTTGGATCTGTTGAGTTATTCATGGCACATGGGAGGATGTAGACTAGAGGAAGCAATCTGTGGTCTGTATACAGCCCATCAGGCTATGCTAGGAATGATATATATCTTGAAAGATACAACCTGTCATCACGTCTAATGCCAATGCAGGAAGAAGTTTGTCTTTTATGTACCTTACAAATGTTAGAGTGGTCTTGGATAGAACGCATATTTCTCAAAATGTTGAACTATCACTTTTTGACAATATCTTACCATATTTTGTTTGCCATAAACTCTCATTTCCCTAACCTTAACCAAATTACAATGGCCGGTTGATAATGGCATTTGTAACTTAAAACATTGTTTTTAAAAAAGTAATCTGTAATTGAAAAGAATATTGGTCGATACTTATGTTATTTTCTATCAACAGGTTCAAGACACTGACTGCCTCTGCATTCTAAAACATTGCTTTTTGGATGTTTGGGAAATGTTTTTGCACCCCACACCTTTCTTAGAAAGTCTGCAAAAGACAATTTTGGTAACTTTCCAAAACCGACAATACCAAATGTCACGCTCACCTCACGTACTGTATCAATCCCAGCCAAGGGTGGGGAGGTGAGAGTCTAAGCTCTCTGAACTTTTTTTTTTAATTCTATACAACACTGTAATAAATGAGTGCAACACCGTTAATGTCTTCCAGAGGAGAAACCATCTGAAAGTATTATCTTCTAAAAACATTTACCCTTACTGTATTTTTGTCTCACTGCTTTCTTTGATGTCCACCTACTCGTCCTTCTATCAATATTAACTCTGTTTACTCCATCCTTAAGCAATAATCAACTTGTACGTCCCTTGTGGTCTCCGACTGCTTTGCTAAATCCATCCTTCCATCTTACACCACTCTGTGATCACTCTTTCAAAACATCTTATTTTAACTTCATCCTTTTTGTTATATATTTGTACTCTTTCTTTCATTCATTTCCATTAATATACTGTACCTTTTTTTACCCATCAAGGTTTGCCACTCTTTGTACTTGACAAGGCACTTTCGCTCAGTGCCATAATATTCCTTCAAACTGATTGTTTTCTCAATGATTGCAGTGAGTTTAGATTCACTGCTGCACGTTCTGATAATTATTCTAAACATATGCACAGATAATGCATGCTGAATATTGTTTAGCCCTGTATGTGGCCAGGTGCCAGTTAGATGTTTCATTAGGAAAATGTGTGATTGATATAACCATCTAATGAATGTTTTTCCATTTATTCCAGCCACAAGAAATGTGAGTGGCATTCTGCTGTACCTCAAATGGCAAATGCATTCCACATTAGGTGTTTTCCTGGTGTAATGTATCCGTCCACTGAGGGTCCATTACTGAATCCATCCATCCAAACGTCAATCCAACCTTACAGAAATGCATGCATCCACCTCTGTTTTCTTTCCTCATCCACTCTGCGCCCCTCTGGTGGGTGCCAGTGGGAGTGGTTCGCCCTTGATCTGCTCTCTGAACAAACAGCCTGGTAAACATCATGAAACATTTAGAGGAAGCAGAGCAGCCTTCTCTCTAATTCACAGTATCAACCCGGAGATGCACAAAAACAGCTGCTCCCAAAGCTCACTCCTGCAGAGGGGTTTAACTTTATGTGTGCATACTGTATGTATGCCTTTACATTTCTGGAAATGTGGGGATGAAGAATTAGCTTATACGTTTGTATTTGTGTGAGTGACAGGTGTACAAGAGCTTACATGTATTGGGGTGCATTTTTATAACACAATTACATACTGTAGTACTAGGTCTGTGGTCTTTGCTTTGAGAAAATCCCACTGCGCTGTAGTGTAAATTGCAATATCTGGGTGGATTAACATATTTGGCAAGTGCCTTGTAAGGATGGAGGAAAACAAATGAAAGGATTAGAATCACAGCTCACGCAGCTGGAGGTCTGAGTCAATGCCTTGTGAACAAAACCCTCTCCTCTGATTCCTTCTAACTCTGGCACTGTCTCGCTTTCAACATTTATTGTTATTTGTAAAACTGGATTGCCTCAGTGGTTGGGTAAATGGAGCAATGCTGCCTTGAGATCTCACCTGCATGTAAACATCACAACTCAAATGTTGTACCTCCCTCTAGCCCACAGACATTTACGTTCTGTCAAAGTGCGATGTCCCGATAAAACCATTTCCCGGCTTGTGTTGTTCAATATAACTCAGAATGTGTTGTCCAAAGGATCATGTTGTTGTTTTCCTCTCAATCGATAAGTTGATTACCTGGAAATAGAATTTTTCTGAAGGCCGGGTTTTTTTTTCACCAGTGGACAGTTTCTCTGCTCTTTCCTGTCTTTTCACTGTGAAATATCCATTAAAATCAATGAATAATGAATTAAGGCATGCAGCCTCTCATTCCCTTTAATAAAATGTAGCAAGCGGAACAGCTTATTCAGTAATGTCACGCGTAATTAGCTGTGCTGCCTAGACCACCTATACACAGTAATCTTCGGAGGCCTGACCTGCATTCTGCTTTCTACCGCTCTTCCGTCGCTCATCTCTGTCTCCTCTGTCACAGATCTAACTCTGTATTTCTCAGTCTCTTTCTCTGTCGCTCCTGTTTTCTTCTGTGCTGAAATCATATCATAAATCATATACAAAGAAAATCCCTTCAAGTGTGCGGCTCAAAGGACATTCACATTCACACAAACACGCATTTGCAAAGATAATAGCCCCCCCGTCTCGTGCAGACTTCAATGTGGGGTAGCAAATAATTTACTCGGTGCACATATGGCGGCATGCTTGCAATATAAGGAGAATAGCATCTCAAATAACGTGAACATAGTGAAAACACCTGATTGAAATAGAATAGGTATAATAAATAAAAAGCATCTTCTATTGTGTGTCAGTGGAGCATTGCAGCAGTGCTGTGTGGGCTTCAGTGTAAGCCACAGCGAGGCAGCTACTTACACTACAATCAATACTACTAGGCCCTGTTAGGAGGGAATCGATCAGCTTAGAACTTGATGTGGAACAGTCTCTTTCTCTCTCTCTCTTACTCTGTCTGTCTTTCTCCATTTGCCCCCTCTCTGTTCTCTGTCTGGCACCATCATCGATCTCCGGCGATGATAGCGAGAATATCTTCTCTGTTGGGTTGAAGAGGTCCACGCTAAACCCCTTTGAGACTCTTAATGACCAGGACAATGTGAAGGAATAAGGTAACAGAGAGTAAGTCTTTATATGTCAGGCGTTACCTCACCTGTATGATTTTGCCTGAGCAAGCCGTCTGTTGAAGACTGTATGTATGCAATATCAACTGCCAACTGTGCTGCTGTAAAGGGATGGGCTTTGGCTGGCTCAACCCGACAAGGTCTAGCTAATCTTAACTAATTGCAAGGACTACTGATGCATATGAAAGAGGACGAGAGAAACAGGGACCGATGCCAAATGAAAGGCACTATCCTGTTGCTACTGCTACACCTTGAAAGACAGAGAAATTGTATCCACATTCTCTTATACTCAACGTGTTTACACAAAAAAAGAAACGATGGAGTGTGTTTACAACTGCAAAAAAAGTGTACAATACATCTGTCTACACAGCCTCTGCATACGATCTCATGTTTCACTCTCAAAGCTTGAAACCTCAAGAATTCAATATCTTTTTGCTCCGAAAACTCAAATGTATATCAGGCTGTGAGCACAGTGTGCTAAGTACACAGAGGTGCTATGACTGAACGCATGGAGTGTAGAGACTGAAAAAGGACTAAAGCTGCTACTGTTGGGCTGCTGATGTGATGTGTCACATTTTACATTATGGTTTTACATTGATAACCTTTAAAGCTCTTGAGATGCAGTGAAAAGACAAACCAAAAGGTGCATTAAGCACTTCCAGATTGGGTACAGAAGATCGGGAGTGTATTTTATGGTGGGGAGGCCCATACAGTATTGTAGGTTTAAGGAAAACTGGAGATCTGAAGTACTTTTACATTAGCGATAATGGGTTAACAAAGGGTGAGGTCACCAGATCTTTCCATTCTCCATAGGTCAGTTATAGGTTGAGGTACCTTATCTATTATTCATTTCTTTCAAGGAAGAACCCATAACATTTCGGAGCACATTCGAATCACAGGGCAGATACACATTACTCTCCCACTTATGGAAACAGCCTTTGCCAAGGTCTGTATCCTCCAAGTGCACTTCTACTTAGAGTATAGCACTGTGCTCCAGTTCTTTCCCATTTATCCAACATGCAGAAGTTGCATTGATTTGTATGTCTACAATCAACATTACATTAGATACCTTAAGACTCCTTAGTATTTCATCTTGAAAATGTAATTACATTTAAAATAGCCCTACCATGTCTTGCTAGTTTACAAGTGCACATGTCCAAGATTTAGAGACAAGAAAATACAGATTTGAGGATTATAAAGAGACGAGGGGGGGTTACAAGATACATGTATAAATCATCTGGCCGTACAGGGCTGATATTTTAGAGGGAATAGGAGAAGGGCCTAAGCACAGATATCCTAAACTTCTTACCACTCATCAAGGCAGGGGTAGTATGATGCTTCAGTGTCCTTCCTGAAGCCGCAGTCTGGCCCTCTCAGTGGTGGTGCATATGTTGTCAACAATTTGTCTAACAAAAATAAGAATGAATTTGGTCATTACTTACTTGGAAACGAGAGAAAATACAGCGTGCTATTCTGTCTTACCCAATTTCAAATCCTGTCTGCTACGCCCTGACACACAGAGCAGTCTAACAGAAATGAAAAGACATGGCAGCATAAGATGTGGCAACAGTTCGCTTTTTTGACAACAACACGCAGCTACATAAATGTCTGACAAGAAGCTTACTTTGATGCAATTAAGCCAGCATCTGAAAACATTTACTCGTAAATACATACAGTTCATTTGCAACTGAAGCATGCAATGAAGCTTGTGTTGTTTCGCCACTTTTCTTTTCATTGCAGAAGACAGGGAAAAGGTGTTTTTTGAGAGCCTGTGTAACACGCCAGCAAATATGATTGGCGAAGAGATAGCTTTCCTGAACCAAGGTTCAACACCGACCTGCAGCCCTTTGCTGGATGTCATCCCTTATTGAATATCTAGTAAAGCAGGAAAGCCACCAAAATAGATTTGTATACAAAAGAAGGAAAGAATAGAGAAGTTTCTCTTCTTGAAACATAAGACTTTGCACAGGTTGTATAGAGCTGGCTGTTTTGTAACCCACACAGTACAATGTGTTTAGTTTTCACAGCCAAAGAATTGCCTGGACAAAACATAGTTTTCCAGAACGGAGTACAGCGGAACCCCCTCCTGTTTGTGTAACTGTGACTTTCCAACTCAAACTTTATTCTTTGTTCAGGATCCATCATTAGGGTGGAGAAATTAGGTGAACCCTGCAGCCATATGCTTTGTACCGGTTGCCCTGCTGATAACATGCTAGCAAGCTCCGAAAACAAACCTAATGATCTCTCAAAATGTTAGAAGTTTTATTGTGCGCCGAAGCTAATTATCCATGGATGTGGTGGATAGCTGTTGAGATAACGAGTCTGGAAGGGACAGCACGAGGCCACCGTCTGAGCCCTATGTTAATGAGCCAACGCTTTCATTAAAGCTGCCACCATCGGCTGTCAGAAGTTTCCTGAACTCCTGGTGGGCTTCGTTTACCTGGCGGACAGTTCGATTAGCCTGAAAGCCTCCTACTCTGGGCTGATTTACATTTCCAATATGTTGTCGGTGCTGCAGGGCAAAATGAAACGTCTCAAAGATGTACAGTATAGGTACTTGGGATTCTTTATACCTACTTATCTTCAGGATGAATCTATGCACACACGAAAATAACTTTTTTTCTTGTCATTCAAGATTGTCGGGTCCCTTGGGTTAACTGAGCAGATAAAACAGACAGAGCCCTGAGTTTACAGCTGGGATACACAACGCTGATATTGCGCATATTGATTTGATTATAAAAACCTTGTGTTTGAGCATGCGTGGCATGAAGCACCCTGATATTGATTGAGTCAGACACTTGCTGTGGTATGTGTTTTGTGTGTTCTTTATGGCCAGCTGTAATTAGCTAGAGTCACTGGAAGGCATGAAGATGACTCTACATCCTCTTTTGCCTTGTAAAACTTGTCATGCTGCAGTTTTGCTTCTGCTGGTGCAAGTTGGTGTGTGATGTTGCCGAGGTGTTCAATATGTGTGTGTTAGAGACGTGCGGAGGCACATTTTAGCCAAGATAAACTATCTGGGCTGATAAACAGAGAGAAATGCATTGGGTGATGCTAAATTGGTAATATGTATTCCAGGTGTGTCTTTGTAATCTCTTAAAGTGCAGTTTTGCATTTGAAAGCAGATTGCAAGCCCATGCAGCCCCTAGGCAATTAGGAGGCAAGTGTCAACAGTCGACCTTGGCCAAGTCTTAATGCTCCTTTGGCCGTCTCCAGTCCTTGAACTACACACATCTCTTCCTGAGTCCGCAGAGACAGCAAAGTGAAGAGGGCTTCTTTTTTTACTGAGCTGCTTGGCTCCCTCGCACATCCGCAAATATAAATAGATTAACTTCAAGTACTGATGGAAAGAAATGGCCTACACTTCAGAGAAAAGTTTGTTTTTTACTGTGACAAGGTACCAGTAGTGGTCTAAATGAAAAAATCCTGAAACTACGTATTCTGTTGAATCAAAACCAGCTTCAAATCAGCCCTACCAATCATTGATAAAGGTTCAATTACTGTAACCTAAGTAATTGTACCTTAAAGGTGGGGTAGGTAATTTTGGAGAAACCAGCTCGAGTGCGCTAAAATTTGAAAATACACAGCCGGAAAAAATCTGCCACTTCCTTACAGAGCCCCTCCTCCAACACACACGAACGCGCACATGACCAATGACGGCGCGAGATAAGTTTGTGCACAAATGGAAGGCTGACAGGCAGGTAGGCCATCCAGTTACTTTAGCCAGGCCGGCTCAGATGATTGGTCGTGCTTTTTACAGTTTTTTTATGGATTTTTTGTCAAAGCACTTCAGATATTCATTGCTATCGGGATGTTAAGAGCATTCCATGGAATATAACAAAAAGTGTATCTCGAGCCGGTTTCTCGAACTTACCTACCCCACCTTTAACATCACTCATATCCGTTTGCAATAATTTTTGCCTGCCTGTTAACTATTTAAAACAGATGCTTTGCAGTACAACATTGAACAACCTAATGATATGCATGCAATTTAAGGTCGTTGGGTTTGCCAATAAGCCTGTGTTGCATATTCAGTCATTATTGCAAATGTAAAAAACATCCAAGCATTTTACACGTGGACAAAATCCACATACCCTGGAGTTGGAACGCACTACATACTTCATTTTATGTTATACATATACTATTTCATTTCGAGAAGTTAGGTTAGGTTACATGGAAACAGTTGTCTTATCATATTCTCAAAAACATAATTGGTGTGTTGTGTTTTGATGTGTAGTAAATGTCATATTTCAGGAATATGCACAAGCCCACTCAGACTTCAGTTAATGTGGATTTTGGAAAGTATAATGTTGAAACAGTGTTGCAGACTGACTCAGGTAGAGGCTTGTTGGCTTTGCGAGCTGCACAGGTGTGTTCAGGTACAGATGTGAATGTATTACCAAAATGTGAACACCAGGAATGAAACACATTACACAGTCCACACACATCAACACATTTCCTTTACAGAAGGACATACATGTGACGAATAAATGGACGAAATGAAACAGAGTGGAAATAATCTGAACAAGAGGGTTTTCTGTGTTTAATGTGGAAAATACATTTGGCATATGGTGAGGCTCATGTGCAGCATGTTTGGAAAACCTGGCAGGAAGAAAATCCTTCTCTTTCTAGAAATCCTGAACATGTCTGCATAACGTGGCCTGGTGATCATGTGACCACCCATACTTCCTGGCTCCAAGTGAGAGGTGTACACCAACTCTTTCCAGACTCAAATGGAAAACTACTGCTGCAGCTAATGTATTTCCTCCACAACTTTTTCGGTCTCTGTCCTTCCTTTTATTCCCCTCCCCTCCTCTCTTATTCTTATTAGCCTGTGTCAGCATATTCCACAGACCCATCCCCACGTCTCTGCCTTTGGAACCTTTCATCTGGATGGAAATACTGAGGAGGGAGGGAAAAAAATGCTGTAGTTGGAATATGTGTCAGTTGGCCAAATAGGCTCCACATGCTTGTTGTAATGGCGCAGGATGTGGCAGACATAATCGACTCCCTCTTCATCTCTTTTTTTTTTCATTTCCCCATCTCCCTCAGTAACAATCTTTCGCTCTTTATGGATCCCATTCCTTGTCTTTATTGTGCTCTATTTCCTGCTTCCCCCCGATGTCACGACAGGCAAATTAGACTTTAGTAACGTATTACGCCTTCTCCCTCCAGTCTTAAATCCGAAGTGTGCTGAGTGTGTGGCCATGTTGTAACTTAAGTTGCCGCTTTGGTGCTGCAGTGGGAGCCTGACTTTATTCCATGGCTTATTGCAGCAATAACGCAGACCAGCAGACTGATGAACTCACACACACACACACACACACACACACACACACACACACACACACAC
>CALSBZ010014125.1:268221-283033 GCA_943591055.1 Gobionotothen gibberifrons
ACACACACACACACACACACACACACACACACACACACACACACACAATCACTGTTTTATTCATGTTAAGCTGAAGCCTCGGTTACATTATCAGTCAACAAAAGCCAGTATTAGGTATTAAGCTAATTTACTGTATTAAACACACCAGTGTACTGAGGCTTTTAATGACTATGGAAACAGGAGTGGCTAACACACATTCTGCTGTGTGTTGTGTAGCTTAAAGGATGTCTGGCTATCTCTTTTCTCATTGATTGACTGATTTATATAGGCACTCATGCTTGAAATAGAATCTACTCCTCTGTCCGCAGTAGAGATGCAGGGACTCGCCGAGTGTATCTTCCCATCTGCTGTGTGTGTCCTATGTTTTGCATTGCACATGAAAAGGTTCACTGGCTGCAACTCTGAGGTGAGGCGAACATAAAAGACTAAGTACGCTTCTCTCGTTCTCCCCCTTTCTTTCCTCGCCCACCCTGACCAAGCTAAAGCTAACTTACAGCCACCCTCCCATCCCCTCTTGTCCCCTCTTGTCCCCTCTCACAGTGCTCCCTTGCTAGCCCATCCCTCATCCTCTTAGGGGAGCACGGGAGCATGCAGTGGAAATAACAGAGCCAATAAAGACACTGCCAGAATCCATCCACTCCCTGCACCTCACATAGTTGCTGAGGGAGAGAAAGAGTGTTGGAGAGGGAAATAAGGGATGGTCGTCTATGGGATGGTTGTCTATGGACGAAGGTGGTGGTGGAGGAGAGGAGGCAGTAGGCGTGGCCTTGGAAGAAGATGAATGAGGGAGAATGGAGAAGGAGGGCAGGATAGAATGAAGATGAAGAGACTTGAATAGCGAGATGGTGGATGTGGGAGGGAACATGTGCGCACACATATGGACCCCCATTCCCATAGTTCCTCTGGGTACCTGTGCTGGTCCAGAAGTACCCCCTACAGGTGCGGTCCTTTCCAGCCCTGCAACACTTCAGACTTTTTTCTTTGCTAGCAACAGAACACTCAAGAGTCCTCAGCTGTAATTAAAGGGGATTCGTTTTTCAGCTCAATTTTTATTATTGGGGTTAGGGTTAGGTTCAATTGAAAAGACTTTTGGAAGCTGCGTCCAAAAATTGAACAGGTGCATTTAAACAAAAAAGGATGGCAGAGTTAAAGTTGAACAGCAGGTGAGTCGATTCTTAGAGTGCTGACAGAATAAAGCTGGTTAGAGCAAGGACTCGCCTCTCGTAAATCATGGAACGTTTTCAGACTACCATACGATGCCGCTTGACTAAGTCATTGATCCTCCTTTTCACAGATGGTCCCCCGTTGGGAGCTGGAACTCGGCCAAACCTACCAACCTTGTACAATATGTGTAATTGTAATTGATCACAGCATCACATATATGCAAAAAGCACACACACACAGTCCAGTTGAACAGTCTAACCAGGCCATATTCGACATCCTCATGTTTCCTGTCATTTTTGGTGAACAACAGCCCAGACTGATATGAGATGAGGACAATTTCTTCGCAACCCCCGCCTACCCGAAGGCTCTGAATTTTTACAAAGATATCTCAGTCTTCGATCCTTCACGGCAATCTTTTACTTTGTTTTACAGTTTTTTGTTTCTCTTTTTTATGATGAAGCATTTATGATCATGTCTCTCAGGGTTGTCATCCCAATTTAGTCCCACCAGGCGAGGATATGAATGGCTCATATGCATGTGAACTGAAGCATTTACATCAATTCTCATTGAAACAGTAGACGCATGCCGCGACGTGGCCTAATTTTCTTGTACGCAGCGAGGAGCTGTGAAGAATTGGAAGAGAAGACAAATCTGTTTCCCATGTGTAGCTCTCAGGAGGCCTCTGAAACAGCTTCTATTCATATATAATACAGAGACCTTCAAAATAATTGCTTCTTTCTTGTCAATCCTTTGTCTTCTTTCTTCCTCTCACATACGCACAAACACTCATAGTACCTTTGAAGGAAGGGTCTAGTAATTATTATGTGCAATTTACTTCTCTATTGGCAAGTTTTGAACAGAGTGCTATAAAGTAGAAAACTTTGGCAAAGAGATTTATCTCTGCTACTTGATCAACGACATCGATGCTGACAAAGTGGATAAGGCAAATACTACACGTCAATTACGATCAAATAGTGTATCTAAAGCTTAAAAACAAACTGTACAAGAGAACATTTCTGTGTGAGAGGGCAGATATTCTTGTGCAATAGGTTTCCCTCTCCATATTTACATGGAGATGCATTCAATGGGCTGGAAAACTTGATGCATCATGTACTTTCATTTTATGGGATTGAACCCTTAATGTTCGGAGGCAAAGAGGACCTGTATAAAATGTGGATTTTTCTTACTGACAGAATATCCCATCTGGAGATCACATGATCAAACCAGATGCAGCGAGGCAGGCAGTCCCTTGACAGGACACGGCCCTGTAAGCTAATGTCTTAATATTGGAAACCCTACATTTATAAAGAAGTCTACAAAAACGGTGCATTTTTTTAACCATGGTCTCGTGCCTTTATCAATGGGTGTCTCAAACACACTATTTTGTTGTTGAAAATGCTGTGGTTAATTTCATTTTTGTAATCAGCCATGATGTAAGGATATTCTTGCAACATGCACATGATACTTAAAGCTACATGCTAAAATCAACATTCTAGCACAATAGCATGCTCACATTGACCTGGGAATGTTTGTGTCATGGCAACATCTATCCAAACGTTGTCGCAAAATTTCACTCACTACCAAATATGTCAAACACAATGGTGCTAGGGGGAAAGTCACTTCATTAAAATCGATGCTTCAATTGGAAATTTTGACTTCTGGTAAAACATTTTTGCCAATCTGACTTATCATGATGCAAAAAATAAACATTCAGGTGTACTGGACCTACTTCACATACTGTACATTCAATTCAATGTTTTTTTCTCATTGCTATTCAATGGTATTTAAGTTTTGTCATTAATGGCAGCAGTGGGTACATCAAAAAAAGATATGTTAATGTTCCCATAATATTATTTGAGCCTTTATTTGCTTCCATATTATTCTGCCACTAGCACATGTGAAGAAACATGTAAAAACACTTGATGTCCCACATGTGGTGGCCACATTAGTTTTCACTGATGTTGTTGGTCCAGAAAGGTCACGTCCGGGTCAACACGTAGTTCAAAGGTTTGCATTGCAGCTGCACAGACCATTGATGGAGAAAGCACAGATACACAGAGAGGCTTTGCTTTGATTTTTACCAGTCATTAAGCCTCCTCACTTTTTGAATTTTGTTTCTTTTTCTAAAGCTAATGAGGAAGTCAAAGATAATGGCTTGAAAGGGAAATTGACCTCTGAGCAAAGGACAAACATAAATTGAAGATGGTACCTATACAGCCACATCAGAGAAGGAGGCCCATATACATCAAATTTCAACGTGATATTTATTTGCCTGCTGAACTATTTACTTACTGACAGTAAAGGATGAATTTATGTGGCCATTAAGAAGAGTGTTTTTAAATGGTCAGGGGAGGCAACCCAAGGCCACTTTATGGATTGAATGCGATAAAACCCAGTGCTAAAACAATATGGAAGCTGACGACCTCACCGTCAATCAAAGGTAAGTATGATAATCAAGTTCATTAATTTTAATGGCATAAATTATTCTCAATAATGCACCAGCCGTTGCTGCCATTAACCATCTTTCTTGTCTTAATACAGTGCCTTAACCCAGACATGGTGGAAGTTTTCATTTCCCCCTCTGGTATGAGCCATGAAACGATGAAGGGGGAGGGAGGGTGAGGAGGTGAGGCTGGTGGTGTAGAGGGTAAGGAGGGGTAGAGGCCTGGAAGATCTCTGTAGAAAGATTAGAGAGATGCCTTCAGGCTCTTTTTCCAGAACTGTGGACAAGGTGATGTCACTGCATGTTTCTCTGGGATCTCCCACAGAGAGAGGAGGGGAGAGAGAAAAGGGGGATGTTAAAAAGAGACAGGAAGATATATACGCAAGGGGGGGAGAGAGTTAGAGTTTAAGAGGAAAAAAAGTAAGGAGAAACCGAGAGGACGACATCAGAGAAAGCAAAGGGGGAGCAGAAGAGGGAGACAGTTGGGGTTTGGATTGTGCAGCCGCGGAAGAGGGGAGGGGAAAAGTTGGACACGGACAATCTTGCAGGAACTTTTTTTCTTCTTTCCTTTCTCCGTGGAAGAAGCCTCAAGACAAGTCAACGGTACAAAAGACACACTGGATTACAATTCAATTGCATCGACCAACGATATTTCCCCGGATAGTTACGCGTTTATCTCCGGATTCATGTGGTCGCAAATTTGTGGATTAATCAATAGTTGAAGGTATGGTTTTGTGGACTTTTATGGACGTGTTAGCGATGCTGTTTACAAGTGATGTAGGTTTTAAAGAAACGTCGCAGTTTAATAAGTAATGTCGTTTTTAAAGTGTCTGCAGTGGAACTTTATGCTTAACACTTTTGCAGTAGTTTCATATTACAACAGCAGGCTAAATCACATGGGAACGGTATTATACAGCAGAAACAGAAACTCTCTGTAAAGTCAGTAGGCCTATTAGGCACCATAGTTACAGTGTAAGTCCCTACTTACCATTGCAATGCTAAACAAAAATGTTATGATATTTGGAGAACAAAATATAAGAATGATACACTCACTTTCTCCCAGTGGGGATCATTAAATGTGTGCCTGCTGAGTAGCCCTGACACATGGTAGAATATAATATATTTATTGGGTCTTGCAAAAATAACTTTTGAACCGCAACTAGTTGGTAAAGCTGCTGGCAAAGGTGATTCAGATGTTCCTATCACATCTCAGCCAGGCCTCCATTCAACACACTAACTAAGGGTTACTGTAAATCTGTGGCTTGCATCCAACCCCTGCGGCTCGGAAAAGCCTCTGACTAGCACTGTTTGGATCTGCAACATGCATATCACTCAGACTAAGTAATGGCCGAGCCTTACTCTTCTGTAGTTTGAGATCAGTGTCCAAATTCTTACTTTTTGCCTCCAACTGGGGGGAAAAAAAGGAAAGTGCTGAGGAGGAAGTTTGGATGCCACAGGCACATCTGTTTTCCTCATTACTCAGCCATCCCATGTTTGTTGGCTCCTGCATCCTGTCTTTGCACACATCTTGAAGGAGTCTTCATACCAGAGGGCTGCATCTTTAGAGAAAATAGGATTTATTTCTCTGTTGAGAGGTGTGAATTGCTTCACTTCTACCTCTCTAACTCGTGTTTTTGAAGGGTCATTTACACAGAAACATAATCTGAAAAGCATGGAACCCTTAGTATCTTCAGGGACACTTTCCCCTGCAGTTACTTGTTTACTCCTTCAATCCCTGGGGAATATTACCCTGTAAACATTACACATTGGTGTCCTTGAACTTGACTACACATTAAGTGTTGCTCACTTAACCTGCTGCAGGCCACACATGCAGTGTTTAGCTGCGGGTCATGCATATTTTTCATTTACTGCTTCCAATTTTAGCTTGTGCCTGCAGCTAATTGTATGATCCACTTGACTCTTTGCTTATTGAGGTCAGCAGTGATGTCAACATTAAGCAGGAATTGTCATCCTTCAGCAGGTCATCTGCCTGCTGAAGTCTGACTTAATCATAGCACAGGCTTGAGGGCCTGTGTTATTTTACATCATTGCTAATGTTCGTGGATCAAAAGTGTCCGTGGCAGTGGAACTTTGAAGCAACCCTGAGAAAAGGGAGGTTTGCATGTATTCAACATTCATTTCATTTTTTTTAACAATGTGCAACTTAGCTGGCCTGTTTCTCATTTACACATATTCAAGTTAAGGCCTTGAACAGCTCAGTAAGGAGGACTAGTAAAAACTTGCCTCAGTCGTCCTTGAGTGTGATGCAGCTTTGGATATTGCCCTCACTAGTTTGTGAGGTTGTATCACTCCCGGTCAATGAATATCTGGATCAGTTATCAAAGCCTCAAGGCCTTTTTTAAGTTTCTATTATTCACTCCAAGTTCCCCGTTGTAACAGGCCTGCAATGCACTCTGAGGTTTGGCATCAACACATTAGAAGTTCCAGGAGCTTAGAGTGTACATGTCTTTTTGTCCCTGATGGCATTTAGAATTACAGTAAAGAGTAGCTTCTGACTGTCAAATAAATCCAACAGAAATGCTATTATTCTTCCAAATAGTCAAAAAGAGCTCCAGGCTACCTGAAAATTGGCAGCGTATTGACTTCTGAACAACATTTTTCTTGCTATGCTAGTTTCATAGTGGCTTTTCGGTCCACCATTGATCCAGACCAGATATTTCTTCAGCTATTTGAGGAATTGTCATGCAATTCTGTAAAGACACTCATGGAGGATGAATCCTTATGAAGTTGGTCATCCCCCTTTTTCTTATGTAACCTCATAAGCAGCACCCCCATCTCCACTTGATCATAGTCCACGATGAACACGGACTTGCACACGTACACGGGTACCAATGTGCAAGTGCTTTTATACATGCCGCATGATGAGAGCATGATGGCGACCTTCTGACAGGTCGAAGAGATACCATTTTGGTTGTATTTTGTACAACAACATGCAAATGTCAAAGAATACGGTGTATGGAATCACTAAACAATAATAAGGCCAAGGATGAACAACACAGTACAGACATACAATTCAGGAACCAAGCATCCAGTTTACTTTTGTAGATCAAGTCAGCTGATTGTAGTGGGAACAGATCTGTCACACATTTTGGGTGCAAGCAGATATCCCAAGAGGGACCGCTCTGACCTTTCACTGACTGCAGTAGATGACTTAATTTTTCTTATGCTCGCAGCCAGGTTGAAACCATTTATCTGCCTGAAGTACTACATTGTATACCTGCAGAATGACTGTAGACTTCTATTCTTCTTACCCCTCGATTCCACCGAGTCCGTCTCCGTCGCGTAACGGCTCCGCCGCGGGTTTGGTCCGGTCTCCTCCCGGCGTCATACCCTACCGGGCGCGTTTCAGAAGCATTACGGAAGCGGAGCGTCTTCCCTGTCTGCTCGCAGTTTTTGTTGATTTGGGCATATTTCCTGGGCAGGCTACTTTGTACAGACAAAGTTAATAATAATTGTAATATCCCAGTTATAAACGACATGAATCAAAGATATGTTGCTGTATTTTAGTGGTAAAAAAAAAGGCATTCATCATCATAATTATTCTATATATATAATGTACACAGTGCCTGTAAACCGGAGGAGAACGCTGGCATTTCTCCTCCTACTTGAACGACTACGGAGGGATAGGGGCTGCAAAATGAGTTTGTGTGTGTGTGTATATATATGCTATATATGGTCTGAACGTTCCACTTCCTGCCTGCTCGTCATTACCTTACGGCTGCGCCGCGACAAAAATAGGATTCATCCTAATTTTAGAGGAGCCCTGCGCCGAGCCGCTTCTGGGACGCGTCTGGGACGTAACGCGGCGTGTGTGGTGGAATAGCACCCATTGACTAGAGTGACCGCTATCCTTACGGACGCCGCGTCGCGGCCGCAACGCGTCGCAGACGGACTCGGTGGAATCGAGGGGTTATGGCCACAGGGCTTTAGACAGACCAACAATTAAATCAGAGTTACGTTCTGTTTTATGGCTGCATTCCATTCAACGTTAAGTACACTTTCCTATACATCCTCTGCTGAGCTTTCCCTGGAGGATTCAATCAGGGTCGAGACCCCAAAGTCAGATCAGGGGCTTGTTTTCACTGCCCTGCACCTTAACCACTCTTGACTGTGTTTTCATGTGTAAGATAGAGCAGGGTAAATTGTAAAAAAAACCTTGTGAGTAAGTTGTCCATCCATCTTCTTGCAACAGAATGCTTAAAGGGACAGCTGGAAAGCCAGTGAACCCTAAAATATAACATGGCTGACACATTTCTGCTGGGTTCTCCCATTTAAACAGATGGAAAGTAGTCTAAACAGTGGGCTGCTGGTTCTCTGTTATTTAATCATCCGTGTCTGGATGGCTAATAAGCAATTCTCTTGTCAGGCCATAGACAGGACATGTTTCATTTAACTCTGTCAGAGTGTGTTTCTCTAAACAGGCTTGTGTTGGGGCTGTTGTTCCATCTGTAAGCAGTGGCAATGATGATGAAATGTGTGACAATAAAAATTGCTAAGCATTGAGCACAAATTACCTAGATTGTTATATAGCAGACTCGGTACCTCTTTTGTCCGTGTATTCAAGCTATAATAAACTACTGGAACTGGTGGCTGTACTGGAAATGAAAACTAGGCAATATAGCTTTGGGCCGAGAACCAAAATAACCCCTAGAACTATTGAACAGGTCTGTATTGTTGTGGGGGAAAAACGCTTAATGATGAGGCCTGTGTTGCGATTGTCTATGTTGGTCATTACTTCTGTCCGCCAGTGTTGTCTTCAGGCTTTTAGTGCTGGAAGACTTTCAAATCGGTCATTGTTTTCCTTCCTGTATTGGCTTCGTACTCAGTGACCCGATCACTCGCAGGCCTGCTTACTGGGCCCATGGCCAGCCCAATGGCCAAGCCCTGTGGCCTAACCCGATACTGCCTTTATCTGCTATAGCCAGCTGGGTGGCCCGTGAAGCTGCAGATGGAATTCAGAGAGTTAAGGAGAAAGAGAGACATCCATAGCAACACATATTAGGAAGCCTATTAAATTGGGTTGGATTATAGCCAGATAATAACAGCAATGAGCTGTAACTTTTCCCTCAGCTTGTATTCTCTGGACTGTGATGCATTATGTATTATGTACTGTATGAACTTTTTGTATTATTGTAATCATGTGGCATGAAGCCTATAATAATGTCTGGAGCTTTAGACTGCTCAAAGCCGGCCGCTTTGATTAACCTTACGCCCATCCAACTGCAGTCGAAACTTTATTTTACATCTATTTTTCTTGCTGTTTAGTTTGCAGCAACTATGTGGTCAAAAGCTTTGCACACAGATAAATGGTGCCATAGCTTTTGCAAATACCTTACTTCTTCATTAAATGGTATCTTGTCCTTTTTAAAATAGTATAAACAAAGAAAGCATCCTCACCTTGGGTCAGCAGCCCCCCAAAATAAATGCAGAATTGGCCATGTGGCGCACATTGAGTTGTCCTTAGTACTTCAGAACATCATTTAACACACTGTCCTCCACCATATTGTCTGTTAGCAGCAATCTGCCTGCAGTCAGGTCAAGCTAGATGGTATTCACACAGTGTCCTCTGCCGGGCAGGAGCACCACATTGTGCACCCCCAGGGGAGCGTGGGGGTCATTTCTCCTGGCAGACGGGACAGGTGTGTGTACAGAGACACAGTCTGCTCGCCTGCCTGCCTTGAGGGCCCTGCTGTACCTGTAAACACTGCAGAGTTATGGGGTCCTCACAATATGCTGGGGGTGAGTCCAGGTCATGTGGGGATGTGTTTATGTGAGTCGGAATGGGTGGTGCTGGTGTGTTTATGGGCTTGCATTCTTGTGTGTTATGTATAAGGGGTTATACTAAAGGAGAAGGAGTGGGGCGGCTGAATATAATGATTATTTATACGTGGCACATATTTTAATCTGTGCCTGTGTTTGTGTGTGTGAGTATGTGTGTTTGTTGTTGAGCCACGTGGAAGCATCTGGTGCAATGGTGCAACACAACCATGGCTCCAGAGGAATAGTCTCCAGATGTGTTTGTGTGTTTTGGCCCCACTGTATGTTTGACTCCGAACCAACCAGACTGCATGTAAATCATTTTACTTTCATGTGTGCATTTGGATCTGCCTTTGTTTTTTTTGGTATTTTTTGCAGCAGCAGGTATACATTGTTTTTGACTTTTAGAATGTGTCTGTGTCCCATAAGTGCACTATCTCAGACATATTCACATGTGTGTGTGTGTGTGTGTGTAAGGGCGTGTGTGTAGCAGCTGCCCAGTCAAAGGCCAACCAGATGGACAGGGTAATGACTATGATCAGACTTTATAGAGTTACACTCCTTAATGAGGGACATTCTGGTTAATTCATATGCCACTAACAAAGCCTGCATCATACCACATAATCAACACATCAACTGCGACATCATAAATAAACATGAATGTCTATTTAGGAGTCAAGCATAATGTGCAGCTGTCGGCTGAGTGAGCAGACTGGGTGGCATTCTGAATTTCTGACCAATTTTAGGAAGGATTCGACTTTTTTGACTTTCTCTTTTTCTATTTGTTTATCCATCAGCTGGTGGTTGAGGTGACGTGAGGTGTTTTCGGTGGAGTGAAACCATGTGGCTTCTCTGCTCCTCTCTGGCGCTGTTGGCACTCAGCTTTGGATCATGTGACACACTGATATCAGAGCAAGGTGAGTTTCACTTTCCCCACTGGAGTTTTAAAAAATGTCAACTGCACTAGTTAAACAAAGTGACATTCAGAACAAAGAAAATGTCTTTCTCTATGGCATAATAAATTGTTTGACGTATGCTTTTTTCTTTCTTTCTGAGATATATCTAGAAGATGGGCACCCATCTCAATTCTGTCCTTTAAATATCAGGCCAGAGCACAGCAGCCATTTAGCTTAGCCTAGCATGAAAACAACTAGTTTAGCTCTGTAACAAAATCTACTAGCTCCTTTCAAACTAGCTAAGTTAGCATCTAGGCACTGATTGTAGAGGGTCCTTTGGTTGACTGTCAATCTAGTGGAAGTCTCTTTGCCAATAAATAAATGACAGGACACCCCACATAAAACCACAACCTGGCATTTTTACACTTTTGTGTACTGATTTACAAACGACATGTAACAGGTGCTGATGTATTTTGTAAACTTCAAAAATAGGCTAAGCTAGCTGTTTAGCTCTACACAAGGCTTTAACCTATTGCTGCCAGCTGTTACTTAATTACCATACACATAGGCAGTATTCATTTTCCTATGTGGCAAGACAACCAAATAACTTATTTCCTCAAATGTTGACATACAAAATATATTAAAATAAGATTCATAGTAAGACTAAGATGGACCATTATTCCACTCTTGATGTACTAACTAAATATTACAATACATTACATGTATAGCCACTGTGCAACGCTATCAAGCTGCCTACCATGAAGCTGAGTAAAAAGAAAGTTGAATAAAAAACCAAAAACAATTGCTTTCAAACAACTGCTTCACAGAACAATTATTGTATCTTCATTTGAATGCAAAAAAAGGGCAAAGTCACAAAACCATTTAAACTGCTATAACTAAGACACATCTTCAATCTTGAGAGTTTGACCAAATGTCACCCATCTGAGTTTGATGACAGTGTCTGTCTGTGTGTATGTGCCTTATGTGTGTTTTGGGGCTCAATGCAACAATGAAAATGACCACTGATTACAGCGTATGTGCATATCCAGCTGGTAGCAGTTGGTGGCAGTGTGGTGAGGCTGTGGCAAGAAGGCGTGTGTGTTTACCATGTGTGGTTGTGTTCCTCTTCATGAGACATCAATCGTTCTGAGTTTCTGTGTATGTGAGTTTTTAGGATTTGAATGTGTGCATACATTTCATTGCCAGCACGATTATTTGTGTTTTTTTTCGTGTGATTGTCTGACAAAAACAGACAACTTGACATTATGAGGCAGGGAGGTGAAGAGAAACAAGTTTTACTGTTTTGTGTTTTATTTAAATGTCTGCATAACTGTCATACTCCCTCATCACACTGTCAGTGTGTTCTCAGGGGCACAGCTCTGTGATATCACTTGGGAGGTTGTGCAATCCCCCATAGCTCATGGAACTCTGAAGGGAGCTTTGTGTAGGAGGGGGTCCCCTCTAGTCAGAGCTTTTCAGATGAGACTAGTCAGCTTGCAGCTCCCCTGAGTCCTCTCCCCCAGCGTTTGGAAAAAAGTGCTCTCTCAAGTGCAGATTTAACATTTTGTCACTGCTACCACACACACACACACACACACACACACACACACACACACACACACACACACACACACACACACACATTGCTCTGACTCATCCGAATATCTACTTACTGGTCATTTTCTGACATTACAGCTTGAAAACAGGTTTAAGTAAAACTAGTGTTGAGCTGGATGATTGCACTGCAGCTCTGCAGTGTATCGGCGAGAGAGACTAGTCCCTACAGTTAAATTAAATTGATTCCCTGCCTTTGGTAAAGTGTTGCTGATATGGGGTTTTTTGTGCAACACAGACCCTGCACAGTCTGAAGTAATGGATTTGTGTATTGATTTGTTTTCACTCAGCTTCCCTCTGTGTATCTGAGCTAAGTTGTATGTTTTCTGGTGCCAATGATTTGTGGTAGTAATAAGCTCATTTGCTCAGAATCAGAAGTTAGAAAGACAAGCAGCGAGCAGCAGAAACACACATCCATCACAAAGCCTTAGTGGTAAGGCTTGTTGTTTAAGTTGGGTATAAATAATTAATTTGAATATGTTGTATTTGCTTTTACACTAAGAACTGATTAGCATCATACTTATAGTACACACTGTATGTAATTATAATTTATATATGAGTGGAATAAAACGTGAGGTTGAATTCCATGAAAGGGTCTCCTTTCACTTTAACAGTCTACAGTAGTTAAACATGTAGCCTAATGCACAACATTACACACTAATGCCATATGCATGTAGCCTATGTCATGGAAAAAGTGACAGGTCTCTGTAATACAAACCCCCCCCTCTCTAGTGATGGTAATGCAATTACTTCACAGAGCGACAACACTGTACAGGGAACCAATCCACTATCCTCGTTAGGAAGAGGCTTTAGCTAAATGTAGTAAATGCACTTATTATGTCATTTCAGTTTGGATAGAATGTTGGGGAGGGACATCCAACAAAGGCTTGATGAATTACATTTGAGGTTTTCCACTAGGAGGACCCCTAGACCTTACCTATAGAGCAAAACTTGGACTTGCACAAACTTGTAACGGCCCGTCCACACAGCGGCGTGCGTTGAAAGCTTCACCATTCACTTTGAATGGGGTGACGTCACTTTTCGCCGAACTGCATTGTGGGAAGCGACGCGGAGCTTTGCTGGCGTGGCTCGCTGCAAAAGTTGAGCTATGTTCAACTTTTGAAGCCTCGGCAGAAGCGTCAGCCAATCGAATCATATGCCAGTACAAGCTCTAACCAATCAAACCGCTGCTTGTGTGTCAGGGGCGGGAGATTCATGTGATTGGTTGTTGGTCGAGTTTCAGACACGCCCGCCGGCAAGCGACAACGCACGCCGCTGTGTGGACGGGCCATAAGTAAGGCAAAAATCTTAATTACTTTCATTAAATAAACTGGTATCAAAGTGTGGTAAGTTCAGCCTTACTGCTGCTCTCACTATACTGCTACAATTGCTTGTTAAAGAAAAGAAAAACTAAAGGAAATTGTTTCCGATAAACTTTTTTTTAATAAACAATAAAGGAACCAATAAAAAAGTGATGGTAACATTAAATGTCTCTCTTTGAACTAATGCAAAAAAACCTCTTCAGGGCAATATTGCAGTCTTTTGTGGTGTGCTTATCGGGCAAGTTGACAAAAACGATATAATGTAAAGCCTTCCTTGCTTCAGGGTGGCTGCTTTCATGAATGAACATGTCCTGTAATGTAAAAAAAATGTAGTAAAGGTTTTATCATAACTTCTTTACATAAAGCATTATGAGCATACAATAACGTTACAACTTTATACTTTGGTTTAAGCTTGTATATGTGTTATTTTCTTACCAGAAGGTGATTAAGGGTGGAACTTCCACCAAACTCTATAAGTCAGTAAAGCAGTGCTAAGTAAAATGTCAAGACGTACCTAAATAACCAAAAATGCATGTAAGTAAAAAAGTGAATTGTTTTCTATGATGTTACACACAGACCACCAGACATAAGGTACAACGACACAATCTTATTTTATAAGAGTACAGACCTCTGCATGTACTGTCTAACTTTATTGTTTTGAAAAACTCATACAAGTGTGTGGCATGAGTCTAGTTCGTGTCTGTGTGAGCTTGGGCTAGTGATTTGAATGTGAGCCAGAGGCCTACAAAAGGGAAAAAGAGTGAGCTCACCCCTCTTAAGTACAGCGTTTCAAGTCTTTCCAGTCAACTATACGACACTTTTATCTCTCTGCAAGAAAAACTGGAATGTTCTCTCTTGTTCGTCTCATTTGACTAAGAGGGCAAGTAAAAAAACTCCCTCTCTCTCAATTCCTCCATCTTTTTCACGTCATACTCTTATTTAGATTTACCCCTCACTTAAAGCTCACATAAGCTACATTGAATCATCATATTGATTCATTGACATCACCCAGCATGCCCCTCTCCTTTCCATACATTGCATGTGTTGTAATAGCTCTGGGACATGGCAAACTCTCCCTCAGAGTCTGACTTTCTGCTGAGCAGCAGCCCAGTCCAATTATCTTGGAATGCCACATTGAAAAGCCTATTCAATAACCACCGTACCCTCTCTTATTGCAAAGCAAACACTCTGACACTGTTAGCACACTTGTGACCTCTTCTCCCTAATGAAAGCGCTCTGCCAATTGTGTGCTGCTATACGGAAACAGTATTAAAATTCAGGGGCTGTTGCTTTCAGCCGACTGTGGCCAAAATAAGTAACTGGTAGATAAGGCCATTGATTCCTTATTCTTCTATTGTTGTACAATATCAAGAAAAATAGGGCAAGACTTGCAGCTTTACTTATTGAGCACATTTAATTACAAGAACAGCTCTAGACTACATAAAAAAAAGGCTTAAAAAAAAGGTCACACATTACACATATTAGCTAATGTATTGGAGTGGTTGAGATTATACAGTGTTTTCTGTCACATTACGTGACACTTTTTGCTTTAAGGCCCTGACAAACCAGGCCGAAATCGGCCGTTTTCGTTAGTC
>CALSBZ010014125.1:319482-338942 GCA_943591055.1 Gobionotothen gibberifrons
ACACACACACACACACACACACTGGAAAACACATCTAGACATTATAATTATTTCATCTAGCGAATTGATGCCTTGCAACAGGAGTCTGAATACACATTGATTTCTTAAACACACACTCACACGGTTAATTACGACTCCACAGGCGACACATTCAGAAAAACCTACGTTCATGCTTGGTTATTTCCCTCCTGCATCATTTTGTTCTTTGACATTTGTCGTGTTATTCCTAACTTCACACTGTGCGCTGTCTGTATGTTTTGCAAGCACCAGTGCTCCTCTGATTCTGATGACTTTGTGCCTTCCAGGGAGCTCCAGGAACTGCAATAAACGCATGGCAGGCCGGGCCCCAGGTCTGATCCGTCAAGCCAGCTGTCGTGTCTGATAACTCAGGCTTCGATCGCAGGCTTTGTTTCTGTTGTTACCTTGCAAAGATTCTTCACAGAATTCTTCATTTGTGTTGAGCTATATGTCCAATGTGGCTATGTCTTTGTGTGTTTTAGGGCCCAGCAGGACCTCCCGGCCCCCCTGGCCCCCCTGGGCTTGAGGGTGTTCATGGAACGAAAGGAATACAGGTAAGAGAAAGAAGAGCCAGTAGGACGGTGATGGTGTAACCTAAATTCAATTCAGCTGCCTGGATTAAAGGACATGCTACTCATGATGTAGGCTTTCAGCATGGGCAGCTGGTGTCCTTCAGAAGGCAATGCTTTGACATGCTTTGCAACTAAATGGGAAACATAGCGTTCATAATGTGCATGTAGGGAATGGAGCAACATCAAATACTGATTGTGTGCAACAGCTTTGTTTAAATAGTCTTAGAAATCAGGATCAAATGATATCTGCTGACCAGTCAGGTGCTTAAAGCTCTATCTTTTGTGGGAAGCGACTGAGCAAGCTTTGGGAATGTCAAGACATGAAGAGTTATTTGAAGGTCTTAAGTTTAAATGTAAAAAAATAAACCGGTGGTTATTTGAAGTTTGATTAATTTCTAAACTTGAGCAGACCTTCAAATAAGGTGTTACTGTGATCTGTGTGAAAGTAAAAGGTGTACAAAGACATCTAGAGTGGTGATGAAAGAGGTCATGTCTTTGACAAGGGTGCATTTGTAACAATGGCTGAATGCAAAAATACTAAGTTTCATAAGACCTGGTGGAAGAGGGAGCAGGTGTGATCATTTTGACCTTTGACTCTGCCTTGGCTAATGGTGGAGATGGGGAGTGGCTAGCTGATGGGCAGCAAACCAGTTCAACCTCAGTTCCTTCCTTTCAGGGTAACCCTGGAAACGACGGGATACAGGGGATACCTGGAATAAGCGTGAGTAAAATTAGGGAGTAAAGGAAGGAGAGGAGGCACGATAAATCAAAATCAATGCATATGTCAGGAAGGGGTGATTATAAAAAAGAAGGTTGTGGTCCCAAGTTTTTCGAGGTCATAAACTATTAATTGAAGGGATAAAAGCAAGTAACACAGGGTACACATTTAAAACATTTGACAAAAAAGTATATGTATAACTTGGTCTCCTGTCTATGCCTGTATTGTATTATGGTGACTGAGATTTAGAGCTGTAAATCCCATTATGTATATTCAACCTGTTATGCATCTACCTTCAGATCTGTTCTAAAATCTCAGAAGGTCTCATGTGTCCAAAGCTACTTTACCTAAAGTAAGTGCAAGGACAACATCAAAGTGTTGGGAAGTCACCTGTGGATTCTGACTGTATACGGTGTCAGCTTTGTTTCTTTCAAGTCTGCTGATGGCTTAATTTCATTAAAGAAACATCGATGCTGATTACTGGCCAGCACTCAAGGGGAATTTCACCTCCAACAGGAATGAAAGTAGTTGTTTAAAGACGGAAAGGGAGGTGCTGGAAAATCAGTAGAGCACTCTGGAAATGATTTGAGCCTGAACTGAAGTCAACTCTGTGCAGAAAGGTGTTGATTGATCACATAGCAACACCTCCACTGGCAACATGACTACAGGCATACAGACGGATATGATCTGTGCATATAAATGTATCCATGAATCATGGTTAGAAGGAAGAGACACAACTATACTTCTTATATGCACTATAAGAAGTGGAAAAGTTGAATCCCTCATTTGACCTTAATGCCGGTATATAGACTTACTTTTTTCTGTGGTTCTGCAGTTATTATGTCACTCACACTATATCTCTGTGAAACCTCACAAATGTCTTAGTCTTTGAAAAACAAGTTGCACGGAAAAAACACAAGGTTTGCAATTTGCTGATCCCTTTTAAGTGTGGCGAAAGTGAACATGCTGAAGTAACAGATTATTGTAGAGAAGCTTCTCTTGGAGATAGTCTGTTAATGCACAAAAGCCTTGTGCCCGTTAACAAAAAAAAGCCAATGGTGCGCAGCATAAAATAGCCTTTCTAGCTAATGGCTCCAGCTTGAACAATGTAAAATGGGTTTGTAATGACTTTGAAACCAGGCCAGGTGCCATTGACAGACTCTCTCAGTGGAAAGGGTCCCACTGCTTTGATAGGGAGCAGACTGCCTTTCACTGTAAATGTGATTGGGCTTGGGGAGTGAGTGGTTTCATTTCAGAACACCGTATTAACAGGCACTAGTGGCATTTGATTGTTTTTTTTTCCTCTTTTATATGTACTTGCCCATATCAAAAATGGTGTGTGTGTGTGTGTAACATTATATGCCTTGCATTTAAGGTTTTCTGGAACAGAGTTTAGGTCTCGACAGATTTAAATTGCAGCTTCAAAGCAATTAGTTTAAATTGGCTCTGAGTTTAGTTTTGTTTATATCTGCTTTTATTTTATTACAATGTGCACATGTGTCACTTCATGAGAATCAAGTTGTGGCATATGTTGTAGTAAAAATAGTTGACTCCAGAACTAATAAACCTAGAGTTGTTTCTATACGGTGATCCTGAATAAGCTTAGGCCACTGTATTTTCATTTGTGAAATACTTTTAATTTGTTCAGAAACATTAAAGGGGCCCTAACATGCTTTTTTTGGTTTTATATATATATTTAAGTTTGTTGTGCATGTAAATGGTCTGCAAAGGCTAACACCCCCAAAGTTCCCTGCAGAGGGAGTTTCTTTCCCACCCTGTAACATAGTGCCAACACAATGTGATAGGCTAAAGGGCGGGACATCTCTAAGCGGTTGACCAATCACAACAGAGCCAGCCAGCTCACCAATCAGAGCAGACTGGGCTCTGGTTTGAACATTAAAGCATTGAGATATGTCACAATTATGAAAACAGAACATTCGTATAGTAGGGTCCCTTTTTTAAATGTGATTTTCAGGTTATCATGAAAAATAAAGACCAAGATTTATACAATTAACCATTAAAATGATTTGTATTGTTGAGTTACAGTAGGACACAAAGAAGCAAGGAATTTCAGAACTATACGGCCTCCTGAAAGCAGACATTTCATATAGTTATGGGAGGAAAAGCAGAGATTTTAATATTAACACTAATGATGGCTCCGTCCTTTTCAACAGTCTCAGATTGACCGTGAGCGAGCAAAAATCATACCATACCATCAAACAGAATTCAGCTATTAATCATTTCATTACATACACACCTGTGCTTTTCCTACTACTACAAGTTCAAATGTATCTTTGAAAAAGGCCTATTCTGCATCTTCAGTGCTTTATTTTGTCCTGGTTACTAAATGAGATGGTCCTACAAGGACATGTCGCTAAGAAAGGTTGTGACTCTTTGTAACAGTATCTTTGGAACTTTTTAAAAAGCGAAATGTATAAAATTGCAACACAAATATCGTATAGCTGTTTTTCCTCCATATGAATGCACAGGTATATCCTGGTTTGAATAAGCATGAGTCACTCAACTGTACGGGAACTCAAAAGAAATGTCATTGCTAATAACAGTGAGTTACATACAATTGGAAAAAGGTTTGTCATTGTGGAATTAGTAAAGTCTTCAAAGAAACTGATTAATCACAAAGCTGTCTTTGAACTTTATTTGATGTAAGAACATTGGGAAATATTTATTGCATTTGTAGATTATCAAAGATTTGATTTTGATTATAAAGGTTTAGCTTAACTATTCTATTTGATGCAATAAAATAAATAGTAATTGTTATTTGTTTCCCTGCCCCTGCTCTAGTCAGGATATATTGGATCACAACGGCTGCCTCAAGACAGTGGAGATACTGGTGATGTAAGTGCTAGAGTAACACATATATATTTTGGTGAATTTTGCGTATCCATTGTACTTTGCTTTCCCTTTGCCATGCCAGTTTTGGGGCATGTGTGTATATATACTGTATATATATGAATGTATGTTTCTATCCGTGTTCAACGCAGGAGGGCTGTGGAGGGAACTGTTCCCAAGGATCTCCTGGAGTGCCAGGCCCAAACGGTGTCAAGGAAGATTCGACAGACCAGGGTAAGCCTGGTGTAACCCCATTGGACAGCTGTGACAAGGTGAGACATGAACATTCCTCTTTTCCAGAATCATATTAAAGCATTACTAATATTTTACTTTATGTGTTGTTGTGCTTTTATGGATATACATTTCCATACCTTAATTTGTATTGTAACTTGCATGTAGCTATCCATCTGACAGCATGTAGCTCCGGCTCTGAGGCATTACTCTGATTCTCTTGTGTGTTTCCAGTGTTTGCAGAGACTGCAAAGAGACCAGGCAACACAACCATCGGTCAGTTAATAGTCTTTTTTATCACATTCTGAGGACATTCACAGAAACAAATGTGCACTTTTCTTAACTTATTTATGTCTCTACCTTATAGTACGACAGATCAGGATCACCCGGAATTCCAGGATCGGCCGGACCAGAAGGAATGAGAGGACAGCCAGTGAGTCTGATGCAAACATACTTTTAGCTTTACATGAGTGTTTTTAGGTTTGCATTTGAAAATAAGCATTTTTCTTTCTTCATCTGAACTAAAGGGTATACCAGGAGAGAGAGGCTCAGCTGGAGTACCAGGACTCATGGTGAGATTAAACAATGGAAAGCCTCTTATCTATACATTCCATCAAAATGACTGCCATAGACATTATTTATAGGAGAGAAAGCTGAGTATTTCCCCATGGTTTAATTCAAAACACACCATCCTCTTAATGGCTACACTACAGAGCAGTGGAGGTGGATTCTTATTCTAAAACCTTCCTCTAATGTGAGTGAGGTAGGTCTACAGTTCCAATACTTTGAAGATGTTTTTTTTGTGTCACTCTGAAAACTATTGTAGACCAAAGACGTTGGAGAACTATAAAGTGCATTCTAATCACTGTATAAGTGAGCCAGTGCTTCAGTCAGGGAAGATATTCAATTCCATTTCTTTCTTTCTTTTGAACGTTTTAGGACAGCACCGCTGGGAGTTGTCTCAAAGCTTCAGATTTAAAAACTGAGAAGAGTTTGTGTTTGCCATTTTTCATGATTTCACAGAGCCCCCTGCTGGAAATGATGCACCATTCAATGACCCAACATTACTATAGCATCTTAAATTCTCATCAACACGCCATCTCCATTGCAATATTTGTATTAATTTGTATTAAAACCTGCTCTAAGATGAGTGCCAATTCTTTGTTTTCTGTCAACAGGGACCTGTTGGTTTCCAAGGTCCCCAGGGCCCACCTGGTACACCTGTAAGTTTTACTCACACTTAAAAAAAACGTTTCATCCATATCTGCTCTATTCTTTAATCTGTGATGGAAGAAGATCATTCTATTTGAGAAGAAAGAAACAAAAAAACACTTCTATACAAGTCAAATTCACTAACAGAAACAGTGTGGACGTTTTATCAGTTAGCATCTTAATCAAATCTTCTTTTAGCTTTCTTTTGTGCTTCTTCATCTTTTAAATCAATCAGCCCTTGATTATGCCATCTCTCCGTGGCTCTGGATGAAAGTTATTTCAGATGAGGAAACGATTTGGTCGTCTCTTTCTCCAGTTGTTCAATTATTCCGCCGTCTAAGTGATGGAGAGTGGGACTGCCGTGCAGACAGAGCCCTCCCCTTCCTCCTCCTCCTCCTCCTCCTCCTCCTCATACAGATGTATTGTTTTCGCTGAAGAGAGATGCTAAATGAAGGAGCCGTGCGAGCGCTGCATGGAATCAATTCGCGGCATAGTAGCACTTTATAGCAGGTGTTAGCCTCCGCTGTGTGCAGTGGTGAATCCGTTTATGCTGTTTGTGCATGTATCACTCATATTCACTGATGAGATGCTAATTAGTGTCTCCTCAGTACGATCAATCACTAATTACTTTCTCGAGATTACAACCCTCAGCAATCACTCTATCACTCTTTTTTTTATAAATGTATTCTTCTTAAGGGATAATTCTTATTAAAACAAAGTTAGTTAAACTGCTTATTATCATTCTCCCATGCCACCACTTTAAAGAAAGCACCTACTGATATTCTATTTATTCATTTCAAAAATAAATATTTTTCTTCCAGCATTCATCTGTCTTCCACATACAGCAGCTGTTGCTAGGCTACACAGAACACTCGCACATGCATATTAATGCTCACAAACATGCAGTGTTTTCTCAGAATTTGACATGTTATTCATTGCTGAGGTAAAGTTTGCAGTATGACAATAACAACACAATAACCTCCATATATTTCCGTTGTTTGTTCACTGTTGTATAACTTATTGGGAAAAGAACAAAAGGAGCTAACATATTGAATGTGCTGCCTATACTAACCAAACATTGCAAACAAATATTTATGCTGTTCTTATAACATTGCACACAAAATGTACTGCGTTATTTCTGAACATGGTTTGTATTTATTTTCGTAAAGACACTTTTGGGTACTGGCGTTGGAAATTGGCCCGTAGCTATAATAACTGTGTTTTAAAATAAACATTCAATAATGTCTGTCTGTGAATTAATGATAGGAATAGCTGTTTCCTCTTTGATATTGACCTGCCTTGTCCTTGGCTGGAGAACATACATACAGTATCACATCATACATATCCTCTACCACCTCATTTTCTAATCATTCCTCACTCCAATCATTCTCAGGGACAGTCGGGTGAGTCGGGGTCATCAGGCCTGCCAGGGATGAAGGGCGAACAGGTAAAATTTCTGCCGATCAATTCCCCTGAAATCATAACATGTAGATTTCTTTATCTAATTTTTGTATTATATGATCTCCCCCTCAGGGCACTCCTGGGACATCTGGCTATCCAGGAAGCATGGGACCGCCTGGACTTCCTGTAAGTTGCTCTCACCTTCCTCATTATAAAAGAAGGATGTGATTGACAGGCGACCTGACATCTTTAATGAATGGACAAGGTGGTTACAGTGATTTACTGTCCATATGTATTTGTCAGGGAATGAAGGCCGTACGTGGGAGCCCCGGAAGCTCTGGTCAGAAAGGAGAATCAGTAAGCCATTCAATAACATATACTGCACAATGAATCTGAGCTAGTGTTAGTGGCTAACACTACCTTCACCTCTGCAGGGCCCTCCTGGTGTACCCGGGAACCAAGGACAAGCTGGCCCAACGGTCAGTGTTGCATCGTAAATTGTGCACAGCAATATTTAAAGCCTGGCTTCCTCGTGTATCAACACACATTTCTTTATCATAAACCAACAGTAATGTATATCCTATCTGTGTCTACAGGGCATTAAAGGAGACAACGGACCAGCAGGGCCTGTCGGTCCCAAAGCAGATGCGGTATAAAAAACACATGACAGAAACATTTCCTCTTTATGAAGACATTACACACACACTCATATGTTGGTCTTTTTATTTTAAGGGTTTCCAAGGACAACCAGGTTTCCCAGGACCACCAGTATGTACATGTTGTACCTTTTTATTATTACAATGTCTTGCCCTTAGATTAGTTGGAGTAACTTTTTTTTGCCACTGTGTGTATTTTTAGGGTGGACCAGGTCCTGCCGGCAAAAGTGGAAGGGAAGGGCTCTCAGGCCTCAAAGGTGAAAAAGTGAGTACACTTCACATATTAAAGGAGGGGTAGGTAAGTTTGAGAAACAGGCTCGAGATACACTTTTTGTTATATTCCATGGAATGCTCTTAATATCCTGATAGCAATGAATATTCTAAGTGCTTTGAAAAAAAAATTTCCCGTCTCCGGGCAGCTGTTGCTCAATCGGCAGCAGCAGCCGCTGCAGGACATTTTCACCATGGCAGAGTTTTCTTCAACATCGTCTACCGGTCGCAAAAGAAAAACTGTAATGGAGCAAATTATGAAGAAAAAGAAAGTGGAAACTAGGAGAAGTCAAACCAGAGTCAATATCGGAGTTGCTTTTCAACGATGGCGACTACTTATGGAGCACACCGAGCTGATATGTAACGTTACCGCAGCCTGCTCTCGTCAGCTAGACGTAACATTTTTAATACATTTTCACAAAACAAACATGCTAGCTTCAAACATATAAGCACTGACAATAACTTTGTTATACATTTGTTTTACATTCATTATCATGATCTTGGGTGTTGTTTTACATCTGATTGTTGCTCAAGTCTTCACTGAGGTCATGTGCGCGTTCACGTGTGTTGGAGGAGGTGCTCTGTAGGAAGTCTGAAGGAAGGGGCGGATTATTTTCGGTTGTGTACTTTGTGCACTTGAGCCGGTTTCTCAAACTTACCTACCCCTCCTATAAGCATTATGTTTGATTCCAAAATGATTATGTGTTGTACTGAAACCCCTTGCCTCCATAGGGAAATGATGGTGCCCACGGCTCTCAGGGATCAACTGGATCTCCAGGCTCTTCAGGCTCCCCTGGGCTCATGGTGTGTTATAATACTGCATATTATCCAAGTTTCACTAATTCCAAGAATCTATAAAATTCTCATTCGCCTTCTCTGTCCGTCTCAATGAAAGGGCCCCCCTGGCATTGAGGGGTTGGATGGAAAGGATGGGAAACCAGGACTGCGGGTAAGTTATACACTGGCAGAATATCCAAAGACACGCTGAGGTCATGCTATAGTTTGTGTAATAGTTAAATACATTCATGTAACCTTTGACGCTGGCTTTTCTTTCATCAGGGAGAGGCAGGCCCCGCAGGCCCAGCAGGACCGAGAGCAATCCCAGTAAGAATGACCTCTTATATCTACATGACCCGATGTATCCAGTGCAAAAAACATCGTTAATTAAGCATGAAGCGCTGTTCAAACCAGATCTTAATATAGACAATCATAAATTGTATCTACCTATCTGTATGAATAATTTGGTGTCCTTTAGGAATATGTGTAATGAAAACAAGCATTGACAGTAAGACAGTAACTGGAAAAAAAAAAACAAAAAACCTTTGAATTCATTATGTAGTCTCCTAAATGATTTATACTGAGTGTTTAGCCATGAGCATGACTTCTCTAATCAGGTTAATTTCCTCATGAAATGATTGGATGGATTGCCATGGAATTTTGTTTTAAAATGTATGCCCCCCATCGGGATTATTTGTAATTATTCATTTTTCACTTCACCTATCCTAAAGCACCATTATCAGCTCAGGTTTTATTTAATTCTATACTAAATACCTGCGAAATAATTATAACCCTAAGCCTAGCTGTACTTTGTGTAAATGGCTAATCAGCTAATGCTAACCTCTTAACCCAATGTGCATTTCAATACATCCTCTCAGAGCCATTTGCAAACTCTTATTTATGTTTACACATTGCATAATTTAGAGATAAATGCAAATCTTGTGTTCTCCCTAATATTCCCGTCAGCAATGCCCTCTGTGTGTTTCACCTACAGCAGCTTCTTTTTGATAGATATGCGGTAGGCATACTTTTAATACAATGCTTTAGAATTGCATTGCCACGGATCACCTTGAGTTTCACAAACTGCTATGGAAATCAGCCTGCACGACTAAACCTTTTTCATTGGAAACCTATCTGAAGCTCTTAATGGAGAGATGGATTGCCAACGATGGGTGGAGTTTCTGTCCTCTTGAGATTGTGACTTGCATTTTGGATTTATCCTGAATGCATATGCATAGAAAAGTTTCAAGACAGGTCAAGACGGGTGTGATTAACTCGTTCATGACTTTTATATGGTTTTAACAACCGCGCCCAAATCAAATGAGCTTGGTGACTCATGAAGGTGCAATCGTGAGTCTTGTTAATGTGGCCGTTGTCACTAGTGACCTCATTTGAAACTGCTAAGCTTCATATCTTCTATTAGTATCTTTCCATTTTTTATTCCGACACTGACACATGCTGTAGTCAACTTCTCTTTTGATTTTATTTCTCTGACTCTGTATCTCAGTTTGAGTTCCACCCAAGAGCAGGTGTTTGGGATTTCAAAGACACGTCTCCCTGTTCTTTGCCAGCATCGACTTTGTGAATTTTGATACTGCACCAATCTAATTCTCTTTGATGTCTCCCCTCAGGGATTCAAAGGGAAAACCGGCCATACTGGCTTCCCTGGACAGAAGGTGAGCCAACAGTTCGTTGCTTTGCCATCACGCTATGTCTCTTCTGTATTACAACTTCTTATTGCTGTCTGCTGCCTGCGCATTAAGGCCACGTTGTTTTATCAAACTGATAATGATGTCATGACACAAGTGTTGTCAGTGTGCTACCTCGTTGTTTTGAGTCATCCCATGCCTTTTCATTACTATCTCATTCCTTCAGGGGGAAGCTGGACCTTCAGGCCCCTCTGGACCACCAGGCAGGACAGGACATGATGTGAGTATTCCTATTTTGTTATCATTACACACAAGTTTATTTTTGTATAAAGATTCAAATGAAAATCCATAATCTGTGTATACAAGCCCAAAGAAACAGAATTGAATCATAATCGGTGCAACTCTGGAGATTACTAAAGGTCAATCTGTGACCTTTTTTAGGGTGACCCCGGGACCCCAGGACCTCCGGGCCGACCTGGACCTTCCGGCCACATTGTAAGCTCACTGCCATTTTAACCTTTAGACCGTATATCTAATAAGTTGGTGTTTTAAACATGTTTTTATTTGACTCATTAGGGCTCATCAGGTGCAGCTGGACCACCAGGATCACCTGGTCCATCAGGACTGGTGAGAGAAATGCAGTGAAACATGTGACCATCACATTTTAATAAACAGGATATGGATTAGCTGAATCTTTCCCAAAGAGGAACATGGGCTTAATATGTGTTGGAGGTTTGTTGGGTGAACATTAATTATGTTTAAAGACAATCATTACAGAGGCTAAACATGATGGATGATGACCAGAAAAAAGGATATGCTAAATACATTTTAAAAATCACAAGTTGAAATGAACGTGCCTTGAGATTGTGTGAAAACGATGCATTATGAGCTATACTGTTGTGTATGAGAGAATGTTTAACAAGAAGAGCATCTTAGACTTTGAATTCTCCATCTTCCCTCTGTAGGGTATAAATGGAGACAAGGGCCAAGCTGGGGAGAGGGGTCTTCCAGGGATGGGAGGAGGCCCCGGACCACCTGGGCACCCAGGGCTTTTGGTTGGTACCCCTATAATTCTGTACACGTCAAAATGTAGACCCTCAGAAATGAAATTAAACCACATTTTAACAATGCCAATATAGCTCACTTTTGTTTCTCCTGCTTTAACTTTGTCTCTAAGGGAGAGCCAGGCAGCGATGGTGCAGCTGGTAAAGATGTGAGTAATGTCTGAATCTGGTGTTTATCTTCATCAATGTACATTTGTTGTGGTGATATGCATTTTTAGTTTTCTTCCTTTTGATGGATCTTTCTTTTTTGACAGGGATCCGGAGGCCTACAAGGAGAGAATGGGCAGCCGGGTCAAAAGGTGAGAGCCGGTTCGAGGCAGATATAATGCGGTCGTTTATGTGTGTGTCGTCAAACTGTATCGCCTCCGTAGACCTGAATCTGAATGCACAAAGATGCCCCCTATTTTTCTTCTCTTTAGTTCAAGGAGACTTGGTGCTGAACACGCTTCCATTTCTACCCACTGAGCACCCACACTTAACACAGTCATCAGTTCACCCATCCTCCGACCCTCCCACTGACACCCTCTTTGCTCCTCACCTCCTTTCACCCCTCTCCAAACGGTCTGTGAGCCTGTTGGGTCTCTCCTCAGACTCCGGCTTACAGCACTGTAGGTGGATGCAGTGATAAAGTTATTCTCTGCCTCTGGGATAATGCTATTAAGCCAGAGGGGAGATGCTAGATGAGGCCATTTGTCACGCTGACAGGACGGCATTGTCAGGGTTTTAGCTGCACAGAAGAGGAGAGAGACGAGGACGGACTCCTCTATTCTTCTCCCTCCTCTCTATTTCTAGAGCCGCTTGTCTGTCGGTGACGTGTAAACATTAGACGTCCATTATGGGCTGCTTTGTCCTTGATAAATCACTGTCGCTAATGTAGCAGGAGTTTTGTATTGTATTTAAACAAGCACAATTGTGGGCTCCTGTTGTGTGGAAAGTGATATAGACGTACCCAAAAGCTGTCTGAAAGGCTTCTGTGAATAGGGTTGAGGATAGTCTTTTTATGCTCCTCAAAGTTAGAGGAATAATTAAATAGAAAGAGCAAAGTGACAAAGAATACAAAAGTTGACAAGAATTGCGGCTGAGAGTTTGATGAGACGAGTGATACCACTATCTCTTTGTTAAATATGAAGCATATTAGCATCAACAGTTAGCCTAGCTTAGGAAATAAGGAGGAAGTCGATCATTTGCTTTGTGACTAACGGCCCGTCCACATGGCGGCGTGCGTTGAAGCTTCAGCGCTTCTTCCCGTTCACTTTGAATGTGGTGACGTCACGCTTTGCCGAACTGCATTGTGGTTCAGTCGCTTTGCTTTGCTCGCGTTGCTCGCTTCAAAAGTTGAGCAATGTTCAACTTTTGAAGCTTCGACGGAAGCGTCAGCCAATCAAATCACATGCCAGTACAAGCTCTAGCCATTCAAACCGCGTGCTTGTGTGTCCGGGGCGGGAGATTCATGTAATTGGTTGTTGGTCGAGTTTCAGACACGCCCGCCGGCAAGCTTCAACGCACGTATATTGTGGACGCTGCGTTAGAGTCCACAATATACAATACTATGACTCTTTATGAAATACTATGCCATGGCTTTTTAATCACATACAGAACTGTTCCATGACTTTACGACATACTATACTTGGTCGTTTTTTCAGATTTTTCAACATACTGTATTTCTAAAATATCAGAAATAAACAAAATAGTATAGTATGGCGAAACTATAAGAAAAATGTAGGTCGAAAAAAACCACAAGGTATATATGTCATAAATAGTGTTTTAAATCCATAATATACAGTATGTCGAAATGTTCTGGAAAAAACTAGTATGCGGTGTTTCCCCTACCACTAATAATAATATATATTTTTTTATTATATATATATTTTTTATATATATAGCACCAAATTGCAACTAATCTATATATCTACTGTGACTTTTCACATTGAACATGTGCTCTTTTATTAAATCAATTAAAGGCTTTCATTTTAAGTTGTGAGTTTAGTGTTTTTGACCCCAAGAAACACTGATGCATTAATCACATTTTATAAAGAGGGCATGGTAAAAGGCATTCTCTGTTGCCTGTTAGTTATATTTGAAAATAATAACAAATATATAGATATATATGATTTGAAGTTACTTGGTCACATGACCTTGAAGCTATTAACACAAACAAAATACATTTCAGTAGAAACATTGCTGACATTTAAATAAAATGTTCATATAGAACCACTGAGACCCTAAACAGAGGTGTGTCCTTCTCATCCAGCGTAGTGGTACTGCTCTAAGTTGGGAGAAAGAGTTTGTGTTTTTAACTTCAAACATCACCGTCCATCTCACAGGGTGAAGCTGGGGCTGCAGGCCAGAGGGGCCAAGCAGGGGAGAGAGGGAGACCCGGACTCCCCGGCGGGGGAGGGTACCACACCAAGGATGCTCAGCCCATGATGGGCCAAGCTGGACCCAGAGGGGAGAGGGGGAGCTCCGGCTCAGACGGCTCCCCCGGGAACCCTGGATCTCAAGGGTCACCAGGAAACGATGTGAGACACAGACTCGTCACACACACAGCACTGTAGCCTGAATGCCTCCACTGTTAATCCTCTCCAAATAATGCAACACCCAGCTTGTTTGTGAGTAAAGGGGACGTCACAGAGGACAGAGGACAGAGGCCAGAGGCGCTCACTAGCTCCATCTGCTCTTGTAAATAATGCAGTTTTTAATTATCTGCCTTGATTATTGTTTACCCTTTTGTTTTTCTCTTTCTTTCTCGATTCTTAAACAGGCTGTAGTCAATTATGATGAAGTCAAGAACTTCATCCGCCAGCAGGTCATCAAGATCTTCGATGGTGAGGGCATGTGCCTTGTTATGTGAATGTTGTTGTGTATATTCTTGCCGTTTCTAGAGTAGTTGTTTTCCCCCCTTTTTAAAGAGTTATACCATGTCTCCTTGTTTGTCTCCTCTGGGACACCTCTGTTATTTACTTCATTGTTTTTGAATGCATGTTTCCCCTCCCCAGAGAGAATGGCCTACTACATGTCTCGCATGCAGATGCCAGAGTCGGTGGCCTCCCCAGGCCGGCCCGGGTCCCAAGGGAAAGACGGTACTCCAGGTGTTTCTGGGAGCCAGGGGGCACCTGGAGTCCCGGGTCAGATTGGAAGACAAGGACGATCAGGAGGACAAGGACTCCCCGGTATACCAAGGGTCCTTCAAGCACCATAACAGTGACAAAGGTGTCATCGTTAGCTAACTCTAAACGTTTTACCACGTGTCTTTGTGCAGGACCACGAGGGCCAGAGGGAGTAAAAGGAGATAAGGGTGTAGGAGAGATGGGAGACATAGGACCTCCAGGAGCATCAGGTAATGTACCCCACTGCACCAGGGATCAGGAAGTAGTAAAGGCAGCCATTTTGTGTTTCAGCCTTACTTTGAAGAAGCAAACCTGAGTAAACTAGATTAAAATATGATCCAACCAAAAACCCAGCGCTGCCAATTCCTTTGCAATGCTCTAAAAGTTTCCAAATCTATGGTCTCATTTAGTTTAGGCACTTACATCTGTAATAGTTTTCCACTAGATAATACACGTAGACCTGATCCAACCCCTGCTGTAGGAATGAGCTAACATCACATGCATTATGCTAGTTACTGAGTTTGCATTTGTTGTTGATTAGTAAATTGCAAGCTATTAGGATATTGATGTAGCATCGCTCTTAATCATCATCTAGTTTAGATCACTTTACTTAAAGGAGGGGTAGGTAAGTTTGAGAAACCGGCTCGAGATACACTTTTTGTTATATTCCATGGAATGCTCTTAATATCCTGATAGCAATGCATATTCTAAGTGCTTTGAAAAAAAAAAATTCATCTGTGGAAGCCGTAATACTGTAAAAACTACGACCAATTATTTTAGCCGGGCCGGCTAAAATAACTGGTTGGCCGACCTGTCGGTCAGCCTTCAATCTCGCGCTGCAGGGCAGTTTTACCATGGCAGTGTTACCATGGCAGAGTTTTCTTCAACATCGTCTACCGGTCGCAAAAGAAAAACTGTAATGGAGCAAATTATGAAGAAAAAGAAAGTGGAAACTAGGAGAAGTCAAACCAGAGTCAATATCGGAGTTGCTTTTCAACTATGGCGACTATTTACGGAGCACACCGAGCTGATATGTAACGTTACCGGCGCAGCCTGGTCAGCTAGACGTAACATTTGTAATACATTTTCACAAAACAAACATGCTAGCTTCAAAAATATAAGCACTGACAATAACTGTGTTATACATTTGTTTTACATTCATTATCATGATCCTGTGCGCGTTCATGTGTGTTGGAGGAGGTGCTCTGTAGGAAGTCTGAAGGAAGGGGCGGATTCTTTTCGGTTGTGTACTTTGGAATTGTTGTGCACCCGAGGCGGTTTCTCAAACTTACCTACTGCTCCTTTAAATGTATTTTGGGTCAACAAGTGGTTTTGGTTGAAAGAGCAAACACATCAAATGATCAAAAGTGTTCTTAAATGTTTCCCCATGCTCACTTAATAAATGAGATAAACTATTTACTTGTTTGATGATTCGTTTGACATGTGCATATCACCCAAACTATTCCTTTAACTTTCTACATTGAATCATTTTTCAACATGAGTTCTCGATGGAGCTTCGTGCGTCAATCATTCTATGTCCCTTCTTGCAGGTGTCCCCGGGCCCCAAGGCTACGCTAAGACGGGCCCCCCAGGTCCCGTGGGCCAGCAGGGTGTTCCTGGGATCTCGGGCTCCCCTGGGCAGACGGGGAAAAGGGGAAGCGACGGCCGGTGTAATCCAGGGGACTGTATGAGCCATCAAGTGGAGTACAGTCCCAAGGGCCCAGTCAAGGGCACCTGGTAAATGGCTGGAAGTGGAGTAGACAGGAAGCCAAAGACTTTGATCCAAAGTTTTTAAATCTAACCATCCTTTGTTGTTGAATGGTACAAAAATCCACAATGTCTTTCTGAGGGCCCCGCTGGAATGAGGCCTGCAAAGACATTACATCATTCTTTCTTTTCATCGCCTCTTTATTCTCGCTGTGTTTCACTCCTTTTGTACAATTTCAAACAATCCAGGGGAGGTGACAGGAATCCCAATTTCTATGTTTTCTTCTCCTTGATTAATTCTGGCCTCTTATTAATTCTGTTGTTTCTATTCTCTTTGCCTAAATGTGCAGCAGGAGAATACACACAGTTACGGCAGCACTTTGCTTGCACCTCTGATATCTTTGTTCCCTCCTCACAGAATCACACTCGGAGTTAAACTATGCATTTCTAATATTCTGTCTCAGTGCTGTGATACACATTTTAATTTGACTTGTAATAGAAATCCCACCCCCCAAAAAATATTTCAATTCTGTAGAAACTGACTTTGCAATCATACCCCTTTTTGATGGGTACGACTGTTTTGTATATATTTATATTTATATATAGTGGATTTTTATACTATTTCAACAGAAAGGAAGACAAACGCATGGCTAGCCACTATTCTATTCATTGTCAATGCATCAAAGAAAGCAGAAAGGATATTTTTCTAATGCCAATACGCTTTTTTAATTGAATATTGTGTTCATCAAAAGACAATTATTTATAAAGGAAAATTGCATTTGTGTCATTTAACTCCAGTATTTTTGGATATGCAGCCATTTTGACGCAGCTCATTGTGTATTCCAAGTGGCTGTAAAAGCCATCTGTCTGCTTCAACAGGCATTTGATTAAAAAAATACGAGCAATTATTGAGTCCATTTACCAGAAATACTGTAACGCATCACTGAGCTAACCACCAAGCCTTCAAGGAGAGAGAACATATTCTGAAAAGTATCACCAATGTTTTTGTAGTACGTAGACATTTTGCTGTATTGTTTTTTTTCCTGTTTTTTATTTTTTTTAACTGAATTAAATTGCTTTTCAAATATGCTGTTTCCTGTTATTATTGTCAACACGTGTTGTTTAGCACATATTTGTACCCTTATCGTGTTTGTCTTGCACATCTTTTTAGTTTTATCTGATTTCTTTGTTCCGTTTCCATATCTGAGGTATCTTTTCTTCTACTTATATATTTCTTGTAAGCAGTGATGGAGGACGCACTTAGATTTTTTACTTTTAACAACACTAAACTGTAAAAATAATTGAACTGTTACAAGTAAAAGTCCTGAATTCAAAATTGAGTATAAGTACAAAAGTATCAGCATCAAAATATACTTAAATGTATCAAATTTAGAGGACTAAAAAGTACAATATAGGCTTCCAAAATGTAGTGGAGGAGAGTACATACATAACTAAAAATACTCAGGTAAAGTAGTAAAATTCTAATTAAGTACAGTACTTGAGTCTAGAGGCACCAAAAGGTTGGGGGGGCTTCTGTGAACTCTGATGGTGTGTAGGTCACATTACTGTCATTGTTATTCAACCCATCATGTTAACACGTTATGACACAATTGACCAAAAAACATACATTTCTCAAGCAAAACTTTAAAACAAGTGAGTTTGACTTTGCTATAACAGTGTGCATTAGAGCAATAAGAGTTTATAACGTTGTTTTGTAGAATGGTTGGAATATTTGACAAAGGAAGAATGTGGACAAAAGCTGAACATCTGCAGCTCTGGAAGAACGGGAGTATATTTACATGCATGAATTGAAGGTTTTAAATAGGAGAAAGAAAAAGAAAAGGAGTTGAGAAAGTGTCCATTCCCCACACGATACAGAAAAGCGTTCGATTTTATAAAAGGTTCCTCTTTATTGGTTTGGGTTGACCTGAACAGCCAACCTCTTTACAGATGATTATATGAAGAACAATAAATAGCTTGTGTTGATGAAAATAAAGCAGTCATTAAACAGCTGACGCCCTGTGCAGGCTGACAGTGGCATAGGAAGCACATTCGGCTGATTCGTCTCGAGGAAAAGTCGTTATAATATCTGTCGGAACTTTTTATTACTCGCTGAAATTATTAACACAGGATATCTGTTGGTGCATATCGTAACCCATTCCTTTTTTCCCCTACATTATAATCAACACACATTTACAAAGATTTACAGCACTGCATTGTGGGAGATGGGAGTGCCCATCGGGATATGCTGTTGCCAGGCAACAAGAGGATGAGATCAAGCTAGTCGTTAGTTTAAAAAAAATGAGGCTCCGGAAAAGACAGCCGGAGGGGGGGTACACACAGTGATTTAAGGATTTGGCTAAAGCTTACAGATGAGAAAGCATTTTACAGTACGGTACGGAGGGTCGATTTCAATCATTTATTGGTCCTTTTTTTACACTTTTAAGAAATCATGTGTGATATCGCAAAAGAGGCAGCGCAGCTAAACTTCAAAACAAGTCTCAAAAATAAAATATTGCATGAGTAAAAACATTTAAAGTGACCGCGGTGAAACAGAGAAGCACCTTCCACCACGCCTGGTTTCCAATCTGTTCCTCTTTCAGGGCTGGGATATTTGGAGGGGACTGACATCATCCACTAGAGACTGCAGAAGGATGTGGGTGCTGCTGTTGTCATGGTGATGTGATGGTGGGTGGGGGGGGTTAAGATGAGAGTATGTCCCGCCAGTCAAAAACTTCAGTTTCAGGAGGGGGCGCTATACATCCAGTCACTTTTTCATTATTGTCCCTTACCCTTGGTCCTCGGTGTTGTCCTACAGAGAGGAGTGGTCTCCCTCCCTCTCTTTTTCCTCCCCCCTCTCTCTAGGTGTTGAGCTGCTGATGGAGAGCAGGTCTCTAAATGTTGGGTCCTTTGATGCGGCCCGCCTCCTGTAGTCTGGGGGAGGTGTACGCCGACGCAGCCAGGCACATGGCCGCCTCACAGTACCCTGGGAGACCCCCATGGCCCGCCTTACCGGGGTACCCCGCCTCTCCGGCTGATCCCTGGGGTCCTCGCTCGCCGTGCCTACCGTCCCGAGCCACACCATCAACACCAGGGGGGGGGGGGGGGGGGGGGGGGGGGGGGGATCATTTACTTATTTGTATTTGCATTTTAAGTAATTAGGCATACATAACAAAATAAACACTTGGATACATAAATTAACTTCATAACCAGAGGTGGCTAAAGTAC
>CALSBZ010014125.1:352873-375473 GCA_943591055.1 Gobionotothen gibberifrons
GTTAAGAGAATTTGGGAAACTGGGAGACTGATTTTTGTTTGAATTACATTAACATTTTAAAAGCCATTTCTGTCAGTGTTGCACTTTCTCTGTTCATTTCAATCAGCTTTATTGGCATAAACAAAAACACGTTGTTGCCAAAGTAAGTTCACAGAAGATTTACATATTCCATTTTCAGGTGCAACATTAAGGTTCTAAATTATACCTTGCTTTAAAAAACAATACAATAGTATACAGTTTGATACAACTATTATAAAATAATAAATCAATCAACTTGACAATGTTTTCTCTCTCTTAAAAAACATAGTGGGTTTACTTACATCAATGCCGTTCTCTCCTGACGCTCCATCGAGACCTGACTCTCCTGGCTCTCCCTTCAGTCCCTACAATCAAACACATTATTGTCAACCAGGAAGTCTGTATAAATACAATTCTAAAAATAAATTACAATATAACTCTGAATAAACAGTGCAGTAGAGACTTACAAGTGGACCAGGGGTCCCAGGAGGTCCTGTTTCTCCCTGCAGACACAGAGAGAAGATGTTGATGTTTTGGTATTTGGGGTTCATTCAAAAGAGTAGAGGAATGGGACGTATGATGTGACCTTTTAAACTCATTTATAACACTCATTAATTTTCTCATATCTGTGTCTAACTATCACCACAGAGTCATTCATCACTGATACTTCTGACAGTAGACTGAAGCTAATTGCCCTACAGTTCACTGTGCAGGTTCTCAAAAGTATTAATCATACCTTTTACTATAGTTAATCTAAGTGCTTCTCCTGTTTTTGTGATATTGATTCATGTGTTGTACGTCTGACTGTCTTCCATTTCTTTTGTGTTTAACTCAGATATATTGTAAGACTTTTTATATTATACCATTTTTTTTTTTACTGATACACCAAATCAATATCCTTACAGTATATGTGAAAACCTACTTAGCAATAAACCCGATTCTGATTCTATTTTTTGTTACGACTTGTTGTTGTTATCTTGAACTTGCATAGAGGTTCTTCCAGGCAGAGACACATGCTGAAAATGTAAGTAATTATGTTGTAAATCAACTTGATGAGGTCTTATCAGATTGTTCTTGCTGAGTTTCCTATCAAAGCATCATCCCACCTATCCTGTGGCAGAGACCCAACATGTTAAAGTGTACTGATGAGAAGGCTACACCTTCCACTTTGGACAAGGCATCATTGTGGGAGGTGTTCATGTAATAACTTGACCCAGCTGGTGGCACCAAATCCTAAGGACTAACAGTAACTCAGCACTCATCAGTCAGAATGCCTATGCATGTAACAAAAGACTACATGAATAGGAATGCAGATTAAACTAACAGAGTTGTTTTAGTTAATCTACTAATCACTTCTGGAACAGGACTAACTTCAGGGTTTTCCTTGCAGTTCCCCCCCCCCTGCTCTGCTAGCTCAGCAGCTTCCATTTCCAGTATATTTATACAACCTGTGTGTAGTTAACCCTGAAATATCTCAAATGTATCACATTACTGTGACACAAACCCATGATTGAGGCAAGGGTCCCTTCTCAAAGACCCCTCTCTCTGCTGAACAGAGCTCTTTTGTGCCGCTGTGTTTTCCTTCGCAGCGCCCTCTGCTGGTAAGACTGCAGCACAGCACATGAAGGTATTTCTCAGGCACAATGATGCTCTTTGTGACAGATCTGCTGGGCAAAACCTGTGTGCATACTCACATCCATGCCGTCTGACCCGGGGGTGCCGGAGGGGCCTGGTGGGCCGCCCTGGCCCTGAGGTCCAGGTGGACCCCTCTGAAACACAGGCAGAAAGACACTATGTTAGTGACAAAGAACATTCATGGAAATCTTATACTACTGTGTAACTATTGTACCAATAATATAAACTGGATAATCCTGTATCAACATGCATTTTAAGGTGACACTGTAAGAGGTAATACCAGAAGGCTTAATCACATTTAAATAAGTGTACAAATGTTTTATTGAATGTAAAAAAGAAAGTGTAAAATCATATTAGTTAACTAACTCCTGTGATGCATGATTAGACCAGCATAAAATTGGCAGACTCAATGTAACTGTATTGTGTATATCACATTTAACTCAAAAACAGAACCAAAATAGAGAGAACCATTGGATATTATTGAATACAATGGGTTAGTGAGAGGGGTAAAATCAAAGGAATGAGCAGGAATGTGGAAGGAGGGATCATGAGACTGGCACTGTTTACCCCCACCTCCCCACACAACCCCCCCCCACCCCCTCCCTATGTCTCCACAGCCTGATGAATATCATCCAATTATGTCAGGTGATAAAGCTTTTTAAAATCCGATTCTTCAAGAAAGAAATGTGAGAAAAAAATCAGAATAATCCTTAGAAGACGTCCAGCTGATTTCACATAGGTGTCTGTTTGCATAGGGGCTTTCACGCTCAGTTAGCAGAGTTAGCGTGTGTCAATGCCCACTTGTGTCCATCTTTGCCACGGCCATGAAAAACAAAAATAGTCTTCAACGTTTCTCTCCAAATTTCAAAGAAAAAAAACACCAAGGCCGGAAAAAGGAGCCCACGTAATGGCGTATCCTTGCCTTCAACAGTATCTCCTCAGTCTAATCTTCAAAAGAGATAAGAGTCCAGACACGATAAGGATGATAATCCACAGGAGATATTCCGGTTTCATTTTTTCTCCACAGCAGAAAAACTCATTTCAAGCTCTTTCTTTTACATGCATGCTACAAAGCAAGATGATCACCACAGATAGACCTTTGTTACATCAACCTGCAGCGCTTAGATCACTTCCACCAGCACCAAGACAACCTTTAACATCACATCAAGACTTTCCAGAGGCCCTGAACCATACTGAACCCCAGAATAAAGGTCTCTATGCCCCTTGTCCACTCACCACTTGGGCCAGAGCCAGGCACAGGGTCTGCAGAATGACCCAGGTCTTCAGCAAGGCAGAGAGAGCAGCCATGGTGCCTCTCCTCGGTTCACCAAATGCTCTCTTTTCTCTCCTGTTTCTACTCTCTTACTCCTCTCCAGGCCGGCACAGTGCAGAAAAGTGGTGGAGCAAAGCTGTCCGAGAGGCAGGAGTGGGGGGGGGTGGTGGTGGTGGTGGTGGGGGGCTAGGGGGGGGGGGCTATATGCACAGCCCTGAACAAAATCCACTCAGGAGCAAGGGGAGTGAGAAGTGAGGGTGGAGAGGGATGGATGAGGAGGGGAGGAGGTGGACAGAGAGAGAGAGAGAGAGGTGTAATCCTGCCCCACAGCCGGCCTCTGGAAGCAGAAGACACACACACACACACACACACACACACACACACACACACACACACACACACACACACACACACACACACACACACACACACACACACACACACACACACACACACACACCTATATATAGTTATGTTTTCACATCAGTTTTGGGACAGGAGGAAACTCCCTGGGTATGTGCTGCAGCTGGCAGCTTCTCTGATTGGTTGCTTATGAATAATTGGCATATTTTTGACCAATGTCCAATTAGGCTGAGGCGCTAAGCTCCTCCCAAAGCTGTAGGAGTGGACCAATGAGTAAAACCTGTGTAAAACACCAAAACCACAGGCTTTTGAACACCTTTTTGCCAATTTGCTGTTAACCCCCCCATTCAAATGTGTCCTGACAGTTTTTTTTCTCTGAGTAAATTGTTTGCCAGGTGCTGTCAATATTTCCCAAAACAATTCCATGGGAGTGTTGTGCTAACACGATGAGAGAAAGCGGAAACAAATACATAAAACAGATTATATTAGGGATACGGAGGATGGGAAATAGGGAGCGTTAACTTAAAAAACTGAAACTATGACGGTCACCTGTAGACATAAAGGGGCAAGTATATTAATGAAAATTGGAAATGTTATTAATATATATAAAACAATTTATAATATACCATAATCACAATTCACCTGCATGTTTTGAAAAGTAATTTGCTGACATCTAGTGGTCATTTTAATAAGTGCGAGTAGTTCCCACAGCAATCCAAAGTGGCCCTGAGAGGCTGAATAAACAAAACTGACGGCAATGTGAAAAAGACAGTATAGCGACCCCTATTGTACAAACCATACATTACACCTCATACAGCATGGCTTGTGTCCACTAGATGGCAGCAGACACACATTAACAGACCTGCAGAGCAGCACGGTTGCTATGGAGGCCTCCCCTGCTCTAACTGGGGATTATGCAGCACATTTGTTCTCCTCACAGATGATAAAGACAGTACTGAGGATGCTGAGAGGAGTTGCATTTATTAGCAAATTGAGATGTATTGCGCACAACGGGGGAATCTCATCAGACCACATTAAATAAATTAGGAAAGCAGCTCAGTGGAGGCTCCTGGACTGTATGTGTTGCACATTTGCACTTGCACTGCATTAATCACACTAACTCGGTAATGTTTTTGCCTTTTTCATACTTTGCCCAAAGATATTAAATATTAACCATCGCCCGGTGAACACTTATTTTTCCAATGTCACATTATTTTTAATAAGGGGTTGTTATTAAGTAGAATAATATGAATTGCACGCATTTGCATTCAGTTGTGTTTATGTAGGTACATTAAAGGCTGGGTGCGTAACACTGAAGAAGCGAGAAAAAGTAAGCTTCATTTTTTAATGTATCCAAGAAAGAAAAAAAAACTCCCCAATTTCCAATGAAATACGTTTACAGAAGAAAATGTAACGCAGCTGCTAAATCAGGTGGGACATTCTCCAAGATGGCAACACTAATAGCCAATCAATTCAGGCCCCTCCTCCTTCTAAAAGTATTATTATGAGCATACATATCATTACGAATGTTAACAACTAAACCAGCTACTGTGAAACCCCATTGAAGTAAGTGCTGAGGTCAGGAAGGGTTAGCTTCAAGTGCTATATCTTATTTAAAGAAGACAATTCAAGAAGTAATGTCCAAATCAGGTTATTACTGTCTTAAGTTTAAATACTTACATATGTGCAGATGGTAAAATAAAAATATTGAATACGTACATATCTAGTTTTGCACTTATTTTACTACAAGTGTACTATCAATTTATTTTCTAACCCAACAATGGTTGTGCGCACAAGGAGTTAAACCTTTTGCTTTTTTTTTTTAAAGTAAAGAAATGCAAAGGCTTTCTTACAAAATGACAGACTTAGAAAAGTATTTACCAAAAGCACGCACATCAAAACAAACATGTAAAAGTTGGAAAACAGTGAATCCGCACACTGGATAATGCTCCCAAGCGTATATAAATTATATTTAATCACAACCAGTTACTTTTTAAATGTGTCTATCTCTTTTTCAGACAGGAACATTAGACTATATTTCATTGTGCTGTTGTGTGTGTCATTGATTGATTATATAGTTAGCATTCAGTTTTTTCCATCAACTGCATGTTCCTTCAGTGCATTCATGAAATCAGACTGATGACTAGGGCTGTGGGTAACAGTATTACAAAATACGTGCAGCTTTTGTGCTGGACAACCGTAAACAGTTGGCCATTTCTCCTACAACTTTATCTCAAAAGAGACGATGTCAGCAAAGTTCTGCGAAATAAAGTCAGTCATTTCTTGTAATCTTTATGAGTCACGTCCTAAAGGCAAACCTGTTTAACCCCATCGACCCGCCCCCGTGCGGAAAAACGCATCATCTGCAGGAAACAGCGTCTGAGGGCTTCTTAATATTTAATAAACTATGAATGTTTCATATCCATGTAACAGGAAGAAACTCAGCTAACTGATCATTTTTATTTATTTTTCGCAAAAGAAAACACAAAGCTAACGCTGAGCCTCTGAATTAGCCACGAGCGAAAAAATCTTAAGGCCGTTAGCACAGAACTCTAGCTATACCGATCGATATACTTATTGGATCTGCACAAACAAGCTTAGATAACATCCTGAGAGTCCACAGATTATAGAAATATAAGGATCATCACGGAGCGATCAGAACTCGTGACAGGGGAAGCAAATACAGACAACACACGACGTAGCTTTAGGTAGCAAAAAACGGAGATATGCTCACCTTAGCTGTTATTCTGATCAAAAGTCGTGTTCAATGGCATTAAAACGAGAAAAAACGCGGCTGAAAGTTAATCCATAGGTTAATCCAATGTGTCTGTCACTTTGAAAAAATGATTGATAATCCATAATTCAATTTGTATGCAAAAATCGGAGAATAAAAATTAGCTGCTAATGGTAGCCAACAGAGTGTGTCACAACTCCGGTTTTGGCTACACGTCACTCTCACTCCTTATTTGGTAACCTGTGTGTGTATGTGGAACTTTCCCTCGATTCCATTGGCTCTAGAAAGTGATGTCAATCAGCAAAATCGACCAAGGAGATATGTAAAATCCACCCAAATGACCCCAGAAGTGTTTTTTTTATGCTAAATCTCTCTAAAAAGGTCAAATGTCACTTGTTTTGCATCAATCTTGATACATACAGGGTACTTATTAGATGTTGTACTTTGGATTCCTAAAGCTTTTAGTCTACCATCCCATCATTCAAGGGTGGTTTTCACTATAAGTAAAAAAGAATATTTGCCTATAATTTACAGTTTTTTACTGTGTTCAATCTGAATTTTCTTTAAAATAAAAAACATCTATATTGATTCTGACTTTTCTACATCCAACTCACAGGTTTATCATTGCTTTGAGAAAAAAGATTATTAATTTTCCCCTTTTAGAAGAGAAGAGGTCATTTGTTCTGGAAATGTCATTTTCGAGCCTGAGAGCTGAAAAACAGGGATGGGGTTCAACAAAGATTGCAACATCAAGGAAGAGCTTGGTTTGGACCCATTAACCATTTGAAGCATGTATTGGTCAAAGAAACAAAAATGGGTCTTAAAATAGTTCATATAAAAAAATCTCATATATTATTTTTCTATAATATTTAGCGTGTACTTTGTATGTTAATATGCTTAGGTTAAAAATATATACATTTATAAAGGGTTTGAATGCACAGCTTGTATTTGTTTGATGACTGACAGCAACAATTACAATATCAGAAAACATATGAAACTGTTAAACACATATTTCCCATTGTTTTGGATGAGGGTTATTTGACTTCAGGCAGTTTTAAATGAGCCCTTAATACCGCTCTAATGCCTGTAGGCTAAATAAGAGGCTAGACAGCAACTGCTTAGCTTAGCTTAGCATAAAGGCGGTCACCCTGGGGAAACAGCTAGCCTTTCTCTGTCTGTTAGTGAGCTTTAGACTTGTTGGTAAGGAGCCAAGCTTACCGCCCCCCCCTGTGTTCAGTTTCTATGCTAAGCTAATCTTACTGGGTTTTTCCTGGCTCTAGCTTCATTAAAGAGAAAAGTATTAGAGACTCTGCAAAATGTTGAACAAGGGCTTTTGTAAATGTGAGATTGACATGTCCTTTTTTATCTATTTTGATCACTAGATGCTATATAAATACAGTGAAGTATCATAAAGTCAGTCCATACTCTGTCCAAAGCCAGAAACTCAGCCTTAAAGCCGGTCTTAAGCCGGGTTGTCCGGTGCCTTGCTCAAGGGCACCTCTCCAAGTAGCAGTCCACACTCCATATTTAGGTCTGTTCGGGGACCCTACGGCTCCCAGTCCAAGCCCCTACTGACTGAGCCACTGCCGGACACCTTCAGAAGTCACCTTCATTGAACATCAGCTATTAAATAGTCTTTCAGGCATCTGTGTGATATACATCTACATAGGCCTGCATTTTTAAATCTGTCCTATTGCATTCATTTCTATATTTGAATATCAGGAAATTAGAAAATCAAATGCATGGCAATGCTGTACTGATCTTCTCACGGGTAAAAACTGAAAAGAACCGTGATCCAGTTGTTGTCTTTCTCATTACAAACGATTCCCCAGCCTCCTCAAACTTCGAAAAAAGACAAAGAAAACATTGGCCTCTCAGTCTTCTCCCTGCTCATGTTTAAACTGTCAGGGGAATAAGGCTCAAATGTAACTTTCTTGAATGAAAGTAATCACATCTTGTGTCAAGAGCGGATAGCATGATTATCACAGCTTACGGAGAGATGCATGAGGCAACATGCCAACCAAATTCAACCAATGAGCAATAATTCTGCCCACCTAGTTATTATCTAGCCTCCACACAAATGCACAAAACAGAGCAAAGCAATCACACAAGCACACACGCGTGCTCATGCATTTAAGTAGAGCCTAATTGAATTATTATGAGTGACCAGGGAGGTTTTTGGTTCTGCTGGTATTCGGCTCTCTGCTCTTACTTTTTCATGAGAAAGATCCATTTCACATCGACAGCCTGTGACCATTCCCTCTCTAATAAGACGCCCGAGAGAAAGGGCAGAATGGAAGTCATCATTAAAGTCTGACGCAAAGACAGGAAGACAAACACTCACACACACAAGCCCCCCATGTGCTGATGACAGACAGGGTAAATATTATTCTTGAGTGCAGGTGTGAGGAGTAGCGGCAAAGTGATAACAGAGGAGGCCATTAACAGCCCGGCAGAGTTTTTCAGGCTGACCTCAGGGCCCGCAGTGTGTCAGGCCCTCCATTGAGAAGGAGAAGTTTACAGTGAGAGAGGAGGGAGGAGAGGCACACACTGACACACTGATGATATATACAGGCTGAGGATATTAGGCTATGAAACACATTCATTAGCGTGTTTTGCGGTTATTCTCTGGATGGGAAAATCTCTCCGAATACAGCTTGTTTGACACGTGAAATGATTGCAGATGAAGACATTTTGTGGTGTAATTTGCTTGTCCATCACAAAGTGCAGTTTATTTAAGGGTGTGTGCGACGGATATAAATGTTCACACATGCTTTCAGACTTTTCTTCCACTTTGTTTAGTCACTTCAACCCTTAAAGACAGAAAACATCTTCATCGATTGTGCAAAACCACTTTGAAAGCTCAAATGTTTCATTCATTGTGTCATTTTGGGCATCTCCCAAAGCCTGCTAGTGGACTTGAACCTGATGTAGTGGCGAGACCGAGCCACGCTGAGAACTGGCCCAGAGTCTCAGGCTGACAATGCGATGACGGCTGGGGGGGGGTTTAGAAAACACACCGTTTAGCAGCCGCTGACCCCACACTGAGCTCAGTGAGTTGTTTCTTAGCAACAAAGCATGGCAACACACTCCTTTTACGTCAGTCCGAAGCCCAGGGATGCACTTCACCTCCATCAAAGATAAGGGATGAGGTGGAAAAGAAAAGGCGGCAGATTGTTACTATTGCTTTCATGTGTTTGCATTGGCTAACACACAAGGATGTGTCCTCCTCTGACACTCTTATGGTAGCTAGATATCCACTATTATAGTTGTATGCTCCACAAGTTTTCCCAGCCTCCTCTGAATTTGATTGAACCTTTCAGGCGATGAAAGACAAACACAACTGGTGAAATATTTTGGCCTGTGGAGGTGGTCTGTCCTGAAGCGATCCAGCCTTTAAATCCTATTTGAGCTTTTACTGAGATTTCCAAACATAAAACGTCATAAATAACAGACAGTAAATCCGAGTTATCGCAACATATCGGTTGCAGATGTGAAGTGGAAAGAGGCAGATTATGTAGCGGGGATGTTTTCAGGCTTTTTTAGGGATGAGGCAGCCACGCATGTGTCACACATTGAGCTGCTGCACTCTACATGGCACTTAAAGGAGTAGTTTGACCATTTTGCGGTAATGGACCATTACAATAGGCTTTGTTGGCCAGATTTACATTATTTGAAAGGTTTACTTTTACACAAATATGCTAAAGTGGCTGCTCCGTTCTGCCTCCAGTCATTTGAACAACCTAAACTAACCATCTCTATCTTGTATTAAGTGTGTGTATATGGTGGTGTTGACCATCTAATCTCACTTTTGACAAATATTCTCTATTTTTGTATTCCTATATATCTACTACGGCAAAGCTATGCTCAGCCATTTTTCATTCCTTACAAATATGTACTGTCACTCTCTTGTAGGGAAGCCAAACTCAGTATGCTAACCTTCACTCCCCTCTGCCCTGTTGAAGCATAACGGAGCACTAACACCCCGCTGATTGTCTTCTGCAACGCTTTCCACACCCAGCCAAGAACAAGAATAAGCTGGGGGTGTTTTTTGGACCTGCAGTACTCTCCACGAGAAAAATGAAAAATGCGGTGCTGAGTCTGACAACCGTCCAGCTACACAAAGTGTCATTACACCGATGGAATTCAAAATAAATTCACATGGGAGTGCTGGCCAAAATCCTGAGCTCAAAATGAGACAATACCGACAAACAAGGGTCTTGAATAATCCACTTCCTTGCCCCCCTTGGATGTGTGACTTAAAAATAAACGCACCAAGATTCAGCGGTCTCCGTTTTAATTATGTATATGTCCGTGCAAAATGTTAATCCTGAAAGCTGGTGTGTCTTTTAAGTTAAGATAACAGTTGTTATCTTTATTGTCAGCAATACCCTTCAAAGCTATCTAAATGATGTAATTAATGACTTACCCAGTGTATGATGATGAATGGGATGTAACTGTGATGAAGAGGTGCCGTGACATAACAGGAGGCAGGATAATTTCACGCAGGTTTGCCGTAATCAACCTCATTTCCTGCATTTAGGCTTCGAGGAGGGCTTCGTACAGTAAGATGACATGTTTTCACAAGAGCCCATTACACTTGTCATTTAGTTTCTCCGACCTTTTATCAAGCACACACAATCACATACAGCCCAGGGAAACCGACATTGAAATGCAATCAATTTAAAGATAACTGTCACGCAATAAAGAATACAAATAGCAGAATATTGAAAAGCAGATATGTGAAAAAAATATGATAAATGTATTTATATTATACAGATGAAGCACTTAATTTCGGACAGTTTGAAGTGGTCTGCCCTCACTCAAGGGAAAGCCTCCAGCTTGACTTGAGACCTTCCCCGTTATAAATACATGTAATTATAATGAAGCCAGCTGCAATGGATCATTGAAAACCTGAAATTGAAAATCTGGCAACGCCCTCTTGGAAAATAGTGGGAGGGCTTGACCTTCCTCGAAACTGGTCGTAGGCAGGAACAGGTAAGCTGGAGTCCGAAATGAAGTGCTTCATCTGTACTCAATTATTTTAATTGGCCAGGCAACCCATTTGGGGATCTAAAATATATATTGTTGACCCATTCTAGAGAACAGCAGCATTGTTTATGGCCACAGAAGTTACTATCAACCTACTTTAAACGACCTGCACAACACTATAGGGCAGACCGTCATACTTTAAGACAGTGGTTCTCAACTGGTGGGTCGTGAACCAATAGTGGGTCGCGAACCCGTTTCAAGTGGGTCGCGGATGTGTGAGTGAAGAAAAAAATATATAATTTCTTTTTTTTCTTCGGAAATGCCACCAGCAGTCAAACTTTTTTTGAAGGCCGGGATTTGTAATGCTGCGCGCGCAGTCACAGTTTGCTGCGTCCTGGGTAGGAAGCGTCTTGGGCGTTGTCATGACAACGTTGTCATGACAACGCCCAATGTCATGATAAGTGCTGCCTTACGTTATCAGTATTTACCGCTCATTCATTCAAATTGTAAACATGGCGAAACGCAGGTATGATTCTGAATATATTAAGTATGGATTTTCATACATTGAAGATAAAAGAGAGGGACCAAAACCTCAGTGTGTTGTTTGCAGTGAAAAATTGGCACGAGAGAGCATGAAGCCGTCAAAAATGAAGCGGCATTTGGAAACGAATAATCACTTTTATATTAATATTAATATTTTATATTACTGCACTACTTTTTGTGAATTAAATTAGTGTGGTTTAAAATGGTGGGTCGTGACTCATTGACGAAGGAAAAAGTGGGTCCAGAGGCCAAACCAGTTGAGAACCACTGCTTTAAGAGATATTGAGATGACCCAGTTCAGTTCATTCTTTAGTTTTAAAAAGAGAATCCCTCAAGGCATTACTGAGAATAAAGCGTGAAGACAAACGGATTGATGGACAAACATAACGCCGGTCTCGGCTATTTCCGGCTCCCAGGAATAACAATATTCAGATTTGCATATTCTGTGAGAGAATGAACTCCCCAATATGTCAGGGAGACTCTCTAAAAGAGCGTTATCTCTATATCAGCTGTATCTGTTCAACCCTATCCTCAGAGATCTTGGGCGGCTATGAGTACATTGGTATAGTTGTGACTGTTTGTGTAGATATTACCACACTCACAAAAAGGGAAAACATTGTATTGAGATGGAAACTGTAACAAACTAAGCCCTCTGTTTTAATCATGGCTTTATACAATATCATTTAACATGCCTCAAGGATCATTTATCAGTCAAATAGATGATAATCTTAAGAGTCAATTTCTGCATTCGTTATACAATCAAGTTGTTAAATAGCAGAGACGCATCCTAATTACTGTATTACATCTGGATGGCATGCACGAATGGATTGTTAACAATGCCACATTTAAACTGTTAAAGAGAACTGTAATTAAATGGAACGCCTGCTGTGACTTTCCAGCACCAGCTCTGAATGGATTATGCAAAGAACAAAGCATGAGCGTGATTCATTTTTTTGCAAGCAGTAGGCACAAGCTCTTCTGTATTTTCTTCCATTTATCATCTCTTTTTCATATATGTTGTTATACAAATTAAACCAAAATGGTCTAGGATTTAGCTCAAATGTACCAGGTTACAATGATACGCAACAGAAACGTCCAGCTGGCTGCTTGAGCCTTACTTTATATTATAAGGTACATTTAAGGACAAACATGCACAGTTGCCGGGGCAATATACACCCGGCACAATAAATATCTAATCTCTGGCATGTTTCATGATCCTTGTGAAGCTCACGGCTCCATCGACCAATAGCCCCTTCTAACAATAGCTAACACACACACACCACATTTAAACATATCTGCTGTGACTCAGGTAAACATTAAAGGAGGGGTAGGTAAGTTTGAGAAACCGGCTCGAGATACACTTTTTGTTATATTCCATGGAATGATCTTAATATCCTGATAGCAATGAATATTCTAAGTGCTTTTAAAAAAAATCCATCCAAAAATTTCATCTGTGGAAGCCGTAATACTGTAAAAACTACGACCAATTATTTTAGCCAGGCCGGCCGTGAGCCCCTCAGCCCTCCCATAGTACTCACAGGGGCGCAGACTCACAGTTGCCTCCCGCAGCAGCTCTGCAGTCAGAGCAGAGAGGAGACAGCCACACTCTCGCGAGCCGAGTTATACATTTATTTTATGTTATACATTTGTTTTACATTCATTATCATGATCTTAGGTGTTGTTTTCTTACATCTGATTGAGCAATGTAAGTCTTCACTGAGTTATTGTGCGCGTTCATGTGTGTTGGAGGAGGTGCTCTGTAGGAAGTCTGAAGGAAGGGGCGGATTCTTTTCGGTTGTGTACTTTGGAATTTTTGTGCACTGAGGCGGTTTCTCAAACTTACCTACTGCTCCTTTAAGGCTACACCAATCAACATTTAAATATCAACTATCAATTCAAATGAATATGTGTAATATTTGACCAAACCACAGAAAACTACCACCCAACAATGCATTTCCTTTCAGTTCTTTAAAGCGTTTGAGAATCTTTCAGCTCATTGTTTTTGTTTAAAGGGCCTTCGGTTTCAAGAAGGTGTGATTAGAAAACATTGTGTCGTGAAATAGCCATATTGCATGTGATCCCTTCTTTAAATGTTATTGTTATTGATTCAGTCTAGTACCCTCTTTTATATCCAAGTTACTGTAAGACACTTCCGGCCAAGCAACAAACATCAGACCAAGTAAATGTAGCGTCCAGCTGGTACAGATGGTAATATTGAGCATGCTAAAGAGCCAGATATACTGTATTTCTAGGAGTTGGTGGAAACCAAACACAGAGGTAAAAGAAGTCCAGAAATTGGATTTACATTGGCCAACACGAATGATCGGTTTAGCAGGAACCGCGTCTCTCTTGATTTTCTAATAAGGAACTGTTTGCTTTCATGTGTGTGTTACTTTTTACAAGGTGTTAATTACAATAAGTGCTGTGGTTACAGATAGCTGTGCTACGTAATACAAATATATATATATTGCCATCTCTGCATGTAGTTACCCATGGCATTGTTATTAGTCTGGCAATCCACAGGAGCCCCAAAAAAATCAGTACACGAAGCCAATAAGATTGTATGTGTCTCATTCAGAGAATATGTGTTGCACTTGGATATACAGTATTTGCTCCAATGTGAATGTTATAATGTGTTCTGTTTTTGTTATCTGTATGTCACAAATAGGGAAACGTCAAATGAAACAAAAGCCTGCCAATGAACTGGTATATTATGTACCAGAATAGGTCTGGTTCAGTCATCGGGACCAGACAGTGGTGTGTTTGGTCACACTTATAAATCAGAAAGGATTATTTAGAAATGTAAGATTTAAAGCCCTACTTACAAAAAGGGCACATTTGGAAACCATCGTGCTCAATAATAAAATATTCTGTATCAAACTTAAATCACTTACAAACTTGGAGACGCACCTGGTTAAACACAAATCCCCGTCAGACTTTCAGTGATCCATGCTGACATTGTTTGAAATGTCAATTCTAAGAAAAACCTTAAAATGTGCTACGAACCAAACGTCTCTGCACAACACACACAAGAACACATTAAGGCTCTTGAGTAACTCCAGATGCTTCATGACCAAATCACTGTCAAGAAGTATTGAAGTTAAGATGCTGACTTGTCCTGCATTGTGCGGTGATGAAAGCTAAAACATGTTCTACACACACTGAACGATGGGTTATTCATACTTAGACATAAATTATACTTCCATATTTAAAGATGTCTTTTTGTTCCGTACTTCACACGACCACACCATACCGTTGAGCAAAAGAGAGTGTAATGCTTCTGCTTGAAATAAACATTGTGAGCCATGAAGAGCATATGGCCTGCTGCATCTCCTCTTTATTTGAGGTTGTTAATGAAACAGACCAGCTGTAACATTCCCATCATCTCCTCCTCCACCCAACTTTTGAGATTTCACATCCCATCCCTCAGGCTGATCTTGTACGATAAGAAAACCCAAACGTATGGCTTTGTGTCCTCTCTTACCCCAACCAACTTCTTCCTTCTTTGGACTCTGTGAACCCTCTCCATTCTCACTTGTCTACATTTTCATTATCTATGACCATTTCCCCCTTTGCTGCCCCCTGCCCAGCTCCATCCATCTCTTCATGTAGCACTCTTTCATTCCTTGTCATTACTCCCTCTTCTCCCAACAACATGCAACCTTCAGAGCTCTCGCACCGCCTATTTGTCACTGACATTTTGGTGAGAGTTGCCATACCTTTTCCCCTTATGTAGCATGGTTGATTGAAACCCTCTGTGGCCAGTGATCCATAATGCTGACAACATTCTACTTTAACACCTCCATCTGACATGACGCTTCCTCCATATAGACCCGGTTGCTCTGCGGTGACATTGAAAAGCAAGCTGTGGTACAACATGTTCCTGAAATTCTATTCATTCAAACTGCATCAGCCCGATCTCACCAGAATGCGTACAAATGACACAACTTTGCAAAGTCGTGCAATCGATACGCAGAAGTCCGTTTTTGCTTGCATATGATACTCCCACGTTAAAAACGTATGTCAAATACGTTTTTTTTCTACAATTTTCTCCCACATTTACGTTTGTTATGAACGTATCTTAAATGCGTTTATTTTCTACATATATTTGCCATGTATTTAACCCTAACCCTAACCATAACCCAATAAGCTGCTGTGTCGTTTATTGCACCGCAAAGAGTAAAACTGTCATTGGAACGGCGATCAAGCCTGAAGCCACAGAGCTCTTTGTTTTCATGTTTGAGGTGCAATATCAGCGTATCATATGCACGCAAAAACGGACTTCTGCGTATCTATTGCACGCCTTTGCAAAGTCGTGTAATTTGTACGCATTCTGGTGAGATCAGGTTGGCATAATATAACAATATTGTAACATTGTTTAACATAGAAAATCGCTTTCTTGATTTAAAAAGTGTGCAAAATAGCTTCAACAAAAGAGGAAATAGACAAACAAAGTTCAATTTCATTGCACCAGTTGTTGCCAGGAACACCATTACAATAGTGTGGGATGTACTTCTCTTTACACAAGACGATTACAAGGTCTGCAATCAAGGCTGTTGCAAAATAATAACTGTTTTCAGAAGAAAAATCTATATTAACTGCAAGGACTTATTGTGTCCCTGATCATAAACAAGAAAATAGTTATATATGATCGAGGCATGAATTGTAAAATATTCAATCAGCGGCGAAAAGGGTTGATCACATGTTTGATGGATGGGTAAGGGAGAATTTCATGGCACAAGTGATTATAATGATCATTTACGTGTGTGTCATTGTGTTTTCCAGCCCACGCTCGCTTGCACTCGTAGGACATTTTGTCCTGGCCGCAGATCTGTTTTTTTCTTTACCTCACAGCAAATGCAAACTGACTCCTAAACAACCCTGGGACCCAGGATTGTATTCAGAGGCAGTTTTGAAATTGGTGTTTCAGTTTATGCAAGTCTAAACAGGCCAATGTTGTGTTTTAATATTGTTTGGATCCCACCTGATGTCAAGTCCACTTTTCTATAGCTGCTACTGTGGCAAGGGACCACGCAATGTGCAAATGAGCAGACACATAAACCCCACAAAGCCCTTTTCCTCAGTCAGAGCTGCCGTGAGTAGTTATCAGTATTGGAGAGACCTCAAGCTCTCCCTCATCACCATCAATCTGTCTAAATGACTCCTGTCTCTGCACTGCTGCTGTTGCTCCTTCATTTTATCTCCCTCCAAGTCAAATGAACATCCTTCTCCCACTTTTCTACACGCATGTTTCCATTTTCTTTACCTTTTCTTTCTCCTTTGCTCTTAACCCTTCACTATTTATCTTGTTCCTTATGTCTCCCTGCCTCCCTCCCCCTTTCTCCCCCCCTTGATGAAACTGCTCCATGACTAAGCGAGCCTCGGTGTGATGGATAGTCTAACGGGAGCGGATGAAGCATTTAAACCGTAATTCACAGGGACATAATGTTCCGAAGAGTTCAGTGACATCCACTCAAGATGGTCCTGTATGTGTGTTTGTGTCAGACTGTCAGATTATCGATGTCCGTGCACATGTCCATGACTGTAGTCTGTGCCTGTTTGTTTCTGGTGTGGATACACTTTGTCTTGATGCCGTGTTAGAATCTTAGTCAGGTGTTGTGACTGGAGTTTTGGTTCAGTATAACATTACAAAAATGACATTTTGAGGATCATGATACTGACTATAAACCAGAGGATGTGAGATATAGTCCACTGTAAATGCTCCGTATCAGTGAGGCAGAAATGTGCCATGCTCCACTTCACACCATGTCTCATTACATTACATTACATACAGACATGATAAAGGCTTGTGTTTGTTTTGCTTTCTATGCGGCTTGCAGGTTGCACGTGTCTCACTTTTTAGTCTCAACGCAATAACTATTTAATACAGGAGCAGAGAGCAATAGGAAGTCAAAGCTAGCTATTGAGATAAAGGTAAATCTAAAATTCACATTGACAAGCACTCTCAAAAACAGACACAAAACTATTTATTGATGAAAATAAACTACAGGCTACACACTAATGATTACACAATCAGTGACCATGTTATCACACATAGGACCGGACACTAGGGGCCTACAATATATGTGTACATGCCAACACAAAACTATACGTACACACACACACACACACACACACACACACACACACACACACACACACACACACACACACACACACACACACACACACACACACACACACACACACACACACACACACACACACACACACACACACACAAAGGACGCCCTTGGGGTGAAAAGGTACAAAGTGGGAAACTGCACCCAGGTGCTGGTGTCAGAAAAAGGAAGCTGACTACTTGAGTGTGTGTAGGGTCAAAGAGGTTATACTGCACGTGTTCAGCATGATACCTAATGTAGGTACAGACATGCAATGCCATATTCAGCGTGTATGTATCCGGTTCTCTCTAAAACACACTATCATTTTGCAAAGCAGCACATGTGACACAGCAGCTACAACATTCAGTTAAAGCAAACAGATTAAAGTCTGCTGCACACCCTTGAGTATATATTTTTCATTAGCTTGTGAGGTAGCAGCGGTTGGGCTATTGGGCACCAGGGCGGACTTCCTGATCCGCAACACACAACACCGTTTGGGAAAAGCAGCTGCTTCCAATATGCCTTTCATCCATAAAATACTTTGTATTACCTAATCTAGCTGCACAACGAGAGAGGTGCCTCCTAATCATACACACACCAGTTTGAAAATCACATGTGAAGCACATTACAGGTCTTTATATTTGAATCATGTGAGGAGCCACTGAAAACCTCTCTAACCAGAGGGAGGGGAAAGAATGGAAACAGACATGTTGAAGGAGCAAAGGTGACATGAGCTGTGATTGCATGAAGCAGACAATGTTCCTGTTGGCTTACAGTTTCTCCTCTGTTGTGACATCACCATGTATAGCTCTTCATTGCTTTCAACACACTTACCAGGCATCACAAGCAAATGTGTTAAAAGTTGGGCAGGAAGCAACAGCGGTAAAAACACGCCACATTACGGTGTTCATCTGCCTATTTCTCGAATTAATTACACCCAGGCTTCTTGTGGTGTTTTACAAGAGACAGCTTGCTATGAATAATGGTCTCTGGGCAGCGTAGCGGGCAGATCTCACATAGCTGACAGTATGTGTCACAGACGGATAGGAATAGCAATTTAAATGGTGAAATGTATAAAGGGAGAGAGCAGAGTCAGGACGTTTTTCATTCAAGAGAAGTGGATCAAATGGGGAGCGGATGGGAAAGGTCGATGGGAGACAGACGTGGATCTGGACCTGCCTTGCTTAATGTTTCAGCTTTTATGAGGGCTGTTAAATTGTCTATCTGCAGTGGTTGGCAGGCCCATATGTACACCCAATCGCTACCTGTATACTTTTATACTGAATGCTGGAGCATGACTGAGAAACAGTTTATTCCCAAGTGCTCATTTGTCAACGGCATTTTTTTTCTTTCTGCATCAGCCTCAATCAATTACACACAGCTATATTTCATTTTTTTTAATTGCAGTAAGGTTGGGCTTTATGGTCAGTATTAGATTTCTCTTGCCAATGCACAAACGTCCTCTTAGGAATAGCCTGGTTGCTTCAATAGGCGGGTCAAGAGTTAAAACTACCCTGTATCGTGAAAGAAGAACACCAACCGCTCTATTTGTTTAGTCTCCATGGATATGAATGCGTATCATTGTGTACACAATCTAAAGGGTCCACGGCTGAATCACTCTCCATGGCTTTTGAGTTACGACTCAGTCTCCAGCTCTCAACTGGGAGCTTTGTTTGTTCTGGACCTGTCAGTTTGGGATTATGTCCTCTTAAAGCACCTTTGCCCGAATGATTTGACCCACAAGGAGTTTGATTTAGCTTCACTGCATGTCTTTAATGGACTATAGCAGGACTTGTTTCACTCTTTGGTTTGTCAGAGTCGGTTCATTTAAATTCATCTTATTTCCCGTACAAATTAGCGGAGCTAAGCGGTGTTTTCTTTTCAGAACAGCTCCCCTGGGCTCTCTGTTGCCTGGATTCCGTGTTCTCCCATAAACCGGGGACGCAGTAAAACTATGCTAACATTGTCAACAGTGTTATCATGAATATTATTAACCCACTGCAGACAGTAAGAGGCAAGTATGCCGGTTACATTACTCTCATTTACTAGTGCAAAAAGAAGGATCTTAAACAGATGGTCATTTGTAAGTGACAGCCTGAGCAGATGAGAGTGGTTTTGGACGGGCCTTAAACGGGGAAACCTTTAAGTGGAATCTGGGGCGGTTCTGTTCTCTCTCTGGTGTTTCCACCCTGCCCAGGATGAAGGTTTGGATTGCTGTGCGGAGTGATGGGTCCCACTGCGAGAGGCTATGGATGGGATTAGCAACGGGGAAAACTTTCACCAAGTTTGGATTCTAAAAACAAAACCAAATATTGTTTATGAGCTTTTTTTTTTTAAACGATTGCTCTCTTGTTCTTTAAAGTTGTATTCCACTTTGTGCTGTCACTTTTTGTAGCTCCTTTCCCAGGGGACAGGGTTGGGTGACAAGCGGCGCAGAGGAGGAAGAAACCCAGTCACTAGACCCAGACCAAAGGGGAGGGGAGGCTGAAATGTCACCTTCAAATCCAGTCCGTGAATTGACTCAGGGCCTTCAGGGAGCAGCGGGAAATACCTCGGTTTGACAGGAGACACTAAAAGAAACAACAAGCGTTCCCCTGAGAGAGTTAAGCTGCGGCAAACTGTGAATTACGGGCCTCAGGCAATTTCTTTTTACATCATACTTTGTTTTATATGGCAGCAAAGGTGTTTATCTTTGAAATGTACATTTCAACAAACAAAGCACTTAACCAAGTATATGAGATGTTTCCTTCCAAAAAGACCTTAAAATAGTGGAGATGACTGATGAGGAAATTGATTGAAACAGGCATTTATTGTAGCATATTACTCATCACATGAAGGATTTTTGAGTAGGTTGGGTACTAAATGTCTTATATTGTGATGATCATTAAGAACATAACAGGTTTTTGTTTCCTTCTGTAACATTTTTCCTTAAAAGGTAGACGTTCTAGATTTAACATTTACCATGAAGTTAAACAATATGAAGAGTCTAAAGTCATGGCATCCCACAGGCTTACAGACATTTGTTTTGCACTTATTTTCTCATAAACCCAATACAATGTTTTGACTTGATTAAAGGTTAGGTGGTCAATATCATTTTTTAAATCCATCCTCAGGAGGACATAGAGGTCATGGCAATCCATCACACAAAACCTCACAGAGGAACTCGAGGAAGTCAGGGAATCATACATGTCTCAAAACTACAAATTTGGTTTCAATCCATGAGTTAGAAGTTGAGATTTTTCCGTCTTGACCAAAGTTTAGCGTGAAGATATGCACTGTTCATGTGAAATATGTGAGAAAGAGACGAGAGCCTGTTTGTTCTACATGTATCATTACTGACACGCATGGATATATATTATACGAGAAACGATATGCTTGAGCGCTTAGAATGGGACATAGGCCTGGTTTACTGTATGAGCAGATCTTTTTTTCTTTTTTTCAAGAAAGAATATTGGACAGCAGTCAAAATATTCTTCTGCACTTAGCAACGACTACTCTTCACTTCCGCTCTTATCCAGTTGCGTAACTGAACGCAGGCTGTGTTTAATACAACATATTTACTGTAATGTTGTAATTCAACTCACTACTTTAATAAATAGTAAATTGCTGGACACACAACAGATATACGGCAGTTTCATTGTGCAAGCCATCTCCATAAATAAGACTGCCACTTGTTTTGCTTCTGCTCCATTCTCACCTCACCACCTGCCAAAAACATCTAATCCCATCTTTCCTCTTGGTTTATATGATATGAAAAACTAAGCGCAATAAAATGTGCTCTCTGCAGAAAGACGCCACAAGGGGGAAAACATTCAGATTTCTCTCCAAGGGAATTACAGTGTCAGTGAGTTTGCACGAGATCATTATTCTACTGCGTCCTGTTACACTTGCCATCTTTCATTTCACATCAGACAAGCCTCACATGTTAATAGGTTTTTAAACACAAAAACAGCAGTGTGCTTACATCTTTAAATAAATCTTCACAGTGGGAAAATGTTGGTTTTTCAATTATCTTGCTTTGCTCATATCATGGTTTCCAAATGTGCGCAACTGTGGGACTGCACCGGACAAAGAGTGACATCTGGTTATTATCCATGGCAGGGAAAAGATACTTCCAGGACATATTCCTGCTGTTAACAGTAGTTGGAACTTCTTGGAACGCAGTTAATTTCAGTTAAAGTCAATTTGATGTCTAACCATTGTCTACGGAGAAAAACGGCATTGAATTAAACAAAACCACATAAGTCTGAGGTAAAAACATTCTTTCTTTTCTTGTGTTCTACAGGAAAACATCAAAAACTGGCAACAGTGAAATCGGAAACAAAATCTAATAAACTAAAGTAAATCAATCAATCGTGCTGTATTCACAAGGTGGCTGCTGTATATACAGTGCATGTCAAAATACTAACTGATGCATATCTCTAAAGGTTAAAGTTAGTGGTATGCTGTGCTGAGCGATGGGGCCACACACTGGGCTCCTGAGCTGTGGGGTCATTACCATCCACACAACAGTGGCAGTGTGGAATGCTCCTCAGAGATAAGGGCTACGACCCCACAGTGCATGAAAAGCATATGCAGGATTAAGACTTTCGTAGTGTACACGTGTCTCCTAGGGCAATACTGACATGGGAACATTCAAAACTTAAGAAGGGAGAACCTTTTGAATTTGAAAGTCTAATAGTGGTTTGGCCCTCATTGGGAGTAATGATCACAGGAAGCACACAAACAGCCTTCATGTTGGATGTGTGTAAGGGCAACTTCCTCTCTCGTTATCCTCGGAGAGTTTTGATTTCACTGGTTTGTGATACTTGATCACTGTCACAGGAGAGTATTGACAAGAAGCAGGATGTATTGAAAGGTAGCCTGCTGTGAGTACGTCCATTCACACTATGATCTAGACCAGTGCTTCTCAAACCTTTT
>CALSBZ010014125.1:385473-400274 GCA_943591055.1 Gobionotothen gibberifrons
GAAATGATGTCACTTCAGAAACACTTGGGAGAATAGCTAATTAAATGTAAATCAGATATAACCCTCTGAGAAGCCATGCCCGAACGTGGAGGCGACCGCTTTAAAGCAGCTGGTATTTGGTTCTACCGGCTCTGATTGACACAATGAGTTGAGCTCGGCGTCTGACAAGCCAATTAAAACAGAAAACTCAGCAGCACAACACAGATGTGTCTTCAATCATGCCACGGAGCTGTTATTACAGATTGAGCTGTTCTGGTCCTAATGCTTTCTTTTACTCTTATCAAAGTCGATATGAATCTGCAACCTGAACAAATATCTAAGCTGCTTTGTTCCAAGTTTTTGTTTCATCTGAAACTTCAAAAACATGTCACAGGTGCATGTGAGATAATTCTTGCTCAAATTCTTTATTAAAAGATCAAAGAACCGGGCATTACGAGCCTTGTGTTGTGCTGCGCGACAATGTTTATACCCGAGGCGGCTTTTTATGAATTCAGCTGTTGGGCAGTCTTCACGAACCCCCCCCTCCTCCTTCAATCAGTATCCATTCTTGAATACTGCCCATAATATGATAATTATAATTCTTCTTCTTCTTTTATCAATCCATAGGTGTTAAATCAGACTAGTCGCCTGGAGATCCAGCTGCTTGAGTACTCGCTCTTCACTAACCGGCTGGAGAAACATATTCTCCTTCAGACTCAGGAGATCTCACGCCTCAGTGATAAAAACAGGTGAGCAAATACCCTCCGAGTTTATCCAGGCATGTATGCTTTTAAGTTCTGCACGACTTAGCTTTTTTCCTGTTTAGGCGATTCATATACAGATCCATTACTTTAAGTGGTATTTCACAAGGCCCTTATTTTCTCAATTTGGACATCACAAGGTCATGTTTTCACTTATTTCTGCAGTTATATTTGCTTTCCACTTCCCAGAAAATCACCTATCAGTCAAGATCTGTTCTGACCATTATGTTTTTTCCCTCATATTTTCTGTGTGGCGTTGGTAACTGTAGATGCACCATTTTCTTTGCTCTTGGAGATCTGTTCCTAAGGGAAGAAAATATATAGGGTTGCAAAATGGGGTGCCCATGTTGAATGATTCTGAAAAGCAAGGCACTCAATGATAATGTATTGTGAATGGGTCAGCATGTGTTTGGCAGTGAGTAGGTATGGCATGTTAAGAGGGGTTTCCCATTCTTCTCTCTAGGAACAAAAAGTCAGGTTAGGGCCATCAGAGGTTAAGGACAGGCTGCTCGGCGGTTTGGAAGAGAGTGGTTGTTTTCTCTCTTTGCATTTGATTATTTATCATCCCGTCTATCCGTACCAAGTGTGAGCGGGAGATCACAGCGCCCACGGCTCCAACACCTGTTACAAATCTGCTGGTGCTCGGCCCTGCTCGGCCCTGCTCGGCCCTGCTCTGCCCTTTTGGCCCTCGCCCTTCAAGTCGGTGACACGGCTCTGACATGCAAATAAATGAATACATCTTCACCAGGGTAAACTCTGTGATGGGAGTCATGACATTAGAGGGGTCATAGTCAATTTGCAGCCAGGCAGCTGTGGAATAAAAGTGAACCGCTGTGGGGGGTTATTGCTGCTGATGCTTGAGGGCATGGAGCCAGCTGTTGAACTGCTGCCAACTAAAAAAGAGCGCAGAGACATATTTGTTTTCATAGGCATTACATTTCAAATACTTTTGGCAGGAAGTTTAACATTTTGCAGAGAGAGGATAAGAGCAGTCTAATAGAAATATACTGTATATTACAATACAAATAAATAGCATAAGATCATAATCATAACAATCTAATTGTCCAGGATACAATGTGATCCAAAATACCATGTTTGTTCTTTCAAACCCTCTTACTGTTTTAACATTTATGTGCTGGTTTACCGCCACGCTCAACACTACACCGTAGCTCAAAGTACACATACACGTAATGGAGAACCATTTGTTAGCTGGCTTTGCCACTTTTTATGAGTTCCCCCACAAAGCAAATATGAAATGAGAGCGATGTTAAAAATGATTTGGATTGATGCAGCTTTCCTTCCAGGCCACATTCGGAGTCGGTGCTTAGTGGGAGATTAAGGATACACGTTGAGTGCGGTGGCTCCGTGAGCACAGCGCTGAAACGTAGCTTGTTCAATCTGGGTGGTTAGATTGTTTCAATAAATAACTGCTGCACAGTCGTCAGTCAAAGCCATAAAGATCAGGCTGCAGCGATTTATGATCTTCATTTGGAGGTGGGGGTGTGGCACTTGTGCAGAGAGACAAACACACGTAGACACACACTGTCAGAGTGTTGCTTCATGGCTGTGATCGAGAGGCTTAGCCAACAGCCAACCATCTGTGGAGGCTGCTGCAGTACAGGTGTTGATATGGTGTTAACTCGATGAGACTGCTGCGCTGATGTCTATTCGTCATCATCATGTAAATGTGCAAGTTTGTTCAACCTCTGCTGAGATTCTTCCCCTGCATCCACTCTATCTCCTGCCATTCAATATGCATTATAACACTTGATATGATGTCATGTCATCAGATTTTTTATTTTATCACGAGCCAGTGAAGTACCACTGTAGTAAATCAGGATTTGAAAAAAATGAAATAGGAAAAGAATCATGAAGCAAAACCTCTGAGTCTGTACAGGTATTAAAGCGTTACCACCAAGTGCTCGTAAAATGAGTGGCATGTTCAGGTGAATGTTCATAAAGGGTTTGTGAATAATGGTCGAATTCTTACCAATTAATATTAAAAAGTATTTTTTCCTTTAAATGGCGATCCAAAGGGTTCTGCAATGTCACTTGACCTCCAATTAGCAGTTAGCTCAAATTCAGTTTTGTACTAAATTCAGCCACTTTGGAAAAAAAGTGGCAAAGTGTAAACAGACTAGGGCTGCTCAATTCATCGTATTTTAATCGCAATTACGATTATGGCTTGCAACAATTTCGAAAACAACGTAATCGAAATAAAACGATTATTTTTTTATTATTATTATTACTTTTTTATTTTTTTTCAAATTTAATTTTTTTTGGGTTTTTCAGTTGAATTATACTTAAAGTTCAGGGTAATCAACTGTTAAAAACATACTGTTCACATTTTTTTTCTCCAATAAATGGATGTTTTCAAAGTCAATGAATAATCGCATTTAATAATCGCAATTACAATTATTGACCCAAATAATCAAGATGATTTTTTTTGCCATAATCGAGCAGCCCTAAAACAGACCGGCGGGTCCTTGGTTAATGCAGAAACACATGGATGGCTATATAAACTTTAGGCCTCAGTAAAAGTGGAACTATCGGACATTTTATTGAAAAGTGTATTTTTTGCTCCTTTTTCATATTGCTTGGTTTTATATCGATGTTAAGGTGTTTTTACGTTTTGTCTCTGGTAGTTTTCTGGAACAGAGGCTCTTGGCGCTGGAGGCTCGGTACGGGAGGGAGCTGCAGGGCCTGCAGAGCGAAAAGCAGCAGCTTCAGGAGCTTCTGGAGAGGCAGAGTGGACTGGTCAGTCAGCTGCAGGGTGAACTGAGCAGCTCCACGCTCAACAGCAGCTCACTTCAGAGGCAGCAGGCCGTGCTCACAGACACTGTGCAGCAGCTGCTGGCCATGGTCAACCACTGCAATGGTGAGACTCTGGGGCTCTCTTTGTAAGAGCAGGATGTACTGCCAACATCTGTAATAACAAACAAAAGAGGTGCAAAAAATACTGACTAATAGTATCAATAAACACTGGTGTAATTTAGGCAAACAAGAGATCTACACTATTTCAATTGATAAGCATGGGATTTGGCTACAAAAGTAATATTTGACATGAAAAAATAACACCTAGAACAGCTTGAAAATCAAATCCCTGACACATGCATGAACCACCGACATTAGACTAAAGCCAGAGCTTAATATTACAAAAGAACTCACATATGGGGTTGGGATTTGTGTTCAAAGCCCATAAGGTTGCCATCTGTAAATAAATGCCTTCATGTTTTCCAGAAATCTCCAATACTCCCAAGGAGGAGCTGCTTAGTTTCAGGGACTGCGCTGAGATCCTGCGGTCTGGAGTAACAGAGAGTGGAATATACAGCATACGCCTCGCTAACTCCACACAGACTGTCAAGGTACTGAAGCTCTAAAGGTCATTTACCATTCGTTGCAAATATCATCTAACTGACTGTGACAAGAACGTTTTTTTTTAGACATTTAATTAATTTGTTGTTCAATATTTAGAGTGTTGAAAATCCCTCGCAGACTGCATAATGACATTCAAAGGGCTTATCATTACGTTTCCGCCCACAGTAAACACTGGATGGACAAACTAGCCTGATGGTAATTTGCAGGGTCTTTTGGGAGAGGGGTTGATGGAAATACCATGCTGGGTAACAGAGAGCTAAAATAATAAGCAACAGAAGCACTGTGCCCTGCAGGCTTCATTGTGTGTGCTGCTGAATGCAAAATTAGAGGTACCTCGGCTGACCTGAAATAGCTAGCCATTGCTAACTCAAGCAAAGCATGGAGCAGCAGCAGGCTATCCTCTGTTTAAATCACAGCTAGCTATGGCTACGATCTTCACTTTCCCCAGAAAAAGAGAGACAGCCGTGAAACAGCGTTGTGTTATTCATTACTTTCACTATAGTTTGCTAGTTGGCACCATCTCTTACAGCCTCTGTTTTCCCCTGTTCTTCCTTTTCATTTCCTGTGGGTAAGGCAGCCAGGTGTTAGGCGCTGGTGCCATGTGTTTCCTGCCAACTGGGGCCAACGTACGTTTCCACTGATGCGAGTTAGTTCTTCCCAAATCATTGCTGCTTTCAATCTATGCCATCTTATTCGTATGTGGATGGCAATCTGGGTGGCTGCGTACAACTGGGGCATATACAAATTACCCTATTTTTTTTAAAGCGGGATTCCACAGTTGGATAAGTGATACAAAGTGTGGAATTCAGATTTGGCTTTGAGACACTGTTATCTGTCCATCTATGTAACTTTTAATCACCAAGGTTGTAAATAGTAATGGTGTTTACAAACCACATAATTAATAGCGTGGAACAGCTTCTCTCATAACTTTGTTGTGCATGTTTTTAAAAACACCATATGCACAGGACTCTTAGCATTAATGCTTCTTTCTCAACACAGATTGTGAATAAACTATTGTGTGGGTCCTGAAAGCCCCTTTGAATAACCATCCAACATAATCTTTAAAAAAATACCGCTTAAATTGTCTGGATATTAACATTTTATTCAAATAGATTTGGAATTAAACAACTCCTTGCTGCTTAATAATAAAGGAATTTGGAGATTTAAATGTGTATCTGGTCTGAATCAGAAAACCAATAAAATCATCACATTAGGGACATTGCACAAAAATAATCTATTTCAAAAATCTGTTGTTGTATTCAGTGAGATGCTTTTAAGGCCAGAACATCGGCTTTATATTTCAGAGGATAATCACAGCATATTGCCAGTCCGCTCTTTTTTCAGAGGTAAAAGACCAGAGTGCCTTTTAACCTTGTATTAGCTTTCCTATTCTGGGAAAGTGCTGGAAACTCTCCTTTCATTTCTAGCAGAACATAGCCAGTTGTCGAAAAAGAGAGAGCCCTTGGGATGCTGTCCACATACCAGCATCCAAACAGCCAGACTGTGAGGACGGATAGGTCAGGGTGGTACGGTGAGCAGCATTCACTGGCAAACTCTGTAATCAACCACATAGCAGGTTGTTTACGTTGTGTCAGAAATGTCACGACAGTATCTGCAACTTCAGGTGCCAACATTGCATAGAGATGCAAATAAGGTGCCTATAAGAAAACTGTCAAAGCCCCTGCAGCCTTGAGGTATGCACACTGAATGTACTTTAACAAGAGTTAGCACATTGAGAAGGATCTAATCTTACCACCCACGGGAGAAATTCACCATTCATTCAATCAGGATTCCTAAGGGAAGCTGGAATACGTCCAGTCGAACACCTTGAATTTGTAAAACAAGTCCCTTAACAAGTCTACATTTCAAATGCTGTCACCAGACGAATGAGTGTAATCCATTCCTGTTTGTTCTCCCAAACATATCTACATATGGCAGAATGTGCAGCCAAGTAAGAAAGAAAACAGTGTGTGTAACTAAAAACGCAGATGCCTCTTCCTCAACCCCCACTCGAGGGGATGAGAGGCTGATATGTTGTTTTTCCTTCCCACCTGGGTCGTATCATTGCATGACACCCTGAAATGTTGGGTCCCCCCACCTCGCCCAATTCCTGAGGAGGACTCCAAGGCAAACTTCAAACAGCAGAAAGTGCATTTTATGTTTTAATGCAATTTCTTGCCACTTTTTCTCATGTAAACCACTCCAGAACTAATCTCAGTGTATTGACATGAACACTCAAGTAGACATCAAGGAGAAATAGTTGAAACAGAAAAAGCTTTCATAGTCAAATATGTTCAAACTTGGTACCAATAATATATTAATCCCAAATGGTATTTTATGATTTGTATTAGACCTTCATTTACAGATTATTATCATGTTAAACCGTTGCTTTAATATTTTATAAATGGACACATTTCAAGCTTACTTAAAGTATTAGTTTCAAACAAAGTAAACCTCTGTCCGTTTTTGAATACAAATGGTTCAAAGCGGCATGATTTAATGTTGTTATATTAACAATGAATCAAATGTCAAAAGATCATGTGTCGTGAAAGGAGTCATTTATGGTGATGAAGGGTTAATAGAATTTCTCGCATTTGACTAATTTGGTTTTACGGCTCAGTCTCATCAACTTTGTGTCCTAAAAAAACACTTTATGGACCCACAATACACCTCGGGCTCATAGACTGTATATCGGGCTCAGCACCCAACACCTGTAAGGGGCTAGCTGGTTAACACAGATGCTACCAGCTAGCATTAGATGCTAAAGAGCCAGAGTTTTCTCTCAGCAGCTGTCGAAACATGGAATTGCAGGTGGCTTGAAACACAACTCCAAATTGAGTTAATCTAATAATAAGACACATTCTTCTGCTAAGTTGATTGTACAACCTAAACCCAAAAGGGCTTTTTATGATCTGCCTTTATTTGAACAGGTGTTCTGTGACATGAAGACCAGAGGCGGCGGGTGGACGGTGCTACAGCATCGGAGGAACGGCTCCGTAAACTTCCATCGTGGGTGGAGAGATTACAAAATGGTGAGTCCAGTAGAGTTATGGTCCGAGTGCATCAATATCATTACGGGTAGCATGGATCAGCACTGTGGGACTGGACAGGAGGTTCCAATAAGCGTCTGTGGGGTGATTTGGCACGGCGAGGCGTGGGATACCGGCGAGCCTGTGATCCCGGGCGACCTGCGGTTGTTGTATTTGGCCGGCCTTGTGTTCCCCCCCCGTGTTATTGCACCTGTTCTCGTTCCCGTCCCCTGTCAAACTCCCACCTCGCCAAATACACATGCTTATGCACAAACACACACGCATGTCATGCTGTCCAATGACCAGCAACGTTAGCACATACTCTGGATAGAGTGAAATCATAAACAAGAGTCGACAAAGTTGTTACAGCTCTCTAGCTAAATCAAGCATGTTTCAACACCTCTGGCTTTAGTCTTTGTTCGGACTGATTGAGATAATCCTTTTCCCCATCACAAAGTATACTCAATAGAATCAATATGTTGTTGCACAATATAGAAAAAACATATGCTTGGAAGCCTTTGTACTGTTTTAATTAGACACAGAACACAACAGCGAGGCTGGTTTTGAGGATTGAGCTAACACTTTTTACTTGCCACTCGTGCCAGCAAATCAACTGCCAGATTTGAACTAGAATCCAGAGAGGACTGTGACTGCAACCAGAAGGAGAGACAAACAAAAAACTCTTTCAAGAACAATATGCATGATAAATATGTGTGTCCAGTTGGGGCGTGGGAGCACAGGGGCCCTGGAGATGGCAGATAACGTATGAACTGAAATGCTTCCCCGCCTCGGCCCCATGTCCTCGGAGACCGTGGTGTGTGTTGATCAATTGTTGCTTCCAGGCCTTGCTGTTGAAATGAGAAATGCTCCGAGGCTCTCACTATGTACTCACACTTACTAAACACCATAAACAGTTTGACAGCTGGAGAAAGTGACTTAAAAATCAGGAGAAAGTGTACTGCTGAACAAACAAAGAATTATTAATATCTGCACATGTAGGGTTTGTTTACACTTTTGCCTTGAAAACATGATTAGTCTTAATGGTTACATGCTTATCGAGTCATTTGTCCTAATCACACGGTGAATCCACCTCTCACATTTGCTTGTGTCAGTCAAAAGAAGACACTTTTACCTGACAGCCTTAAGTGAGATTCATTAGCAAAAGCCACATTTCTTGCCACCTCTTAAGCCGTCTCTTTGTATAGAATGCTGCATTTTATTATCGTTTCCCTCGAGTGGCGGCATCTGTTCCCGCGGTGAAAACATTTCTGTCAAAGCCTTCTCACCCGCGTGGCTCACTGTATCTGTTTTCATTTAACGCTGCGGCAAAATGTTGTTCCTATTACTGGGCCTTCAACCTGTTGACATCATTTAAACATTGACACGCTGCTCAGAGTTAAGGCTATGACACTTCTCTTTCATATATCGGTTTCTTTATAACCCGCCTCCGTATACATACGGAAGCTACCAGAATTGCTTGAATGCTCATCCCTGAACTCTGCTAGAATGAACACCATTGCTGAATAGATGTTTAGATGATGGTGGTAGAGTGCGTTCCATCATATAAGAAAAAAAATCGACCATAGAAATATTTCAGGCGAGGGGAATGTGGGAGGACGTAACTGACATACAATAAAGATTTCTATGGATACATATCCCCTATTACTTACTACAACATAAAATAGTACAAGAAACCTAGGACTTGAAATAAAACACAATTTATTAAAAAATTAAAAAATCTGAAATTATACTAAATGAAAAAATGGTCGAGTTCAAAGTTAATCTCTATTTCACATTTAGGGATAGAACTGTAACTTCTACCTGTATCAGCAAGATGACCTAAATGAGTCTATTTGAATCATTCTATTAACAAGTGACATGTGGAATTATAATTGCTATGTATATGCTATGCTATCTTATGGTGTTGGTGACAAGTTGCTGTTAAGTGTCATCAGATCATTAAAACCTTAAGATATCAGATATAATCAAAATAGATCCTTTTAACATCTTTCTGTCTCTTGGATGTGCGACCAAAGTATATATGAGATAAGGTTAGAATTAATTGCTGAAGAAACAAACTTCTGTACAGCTACATTATGAATTTCAGATACGCACGGTCACGCAAGGGCATTTTTAAATATCCAAAACTTCTCCAAAAACGTTGCTATCTGAAAAAAAAGTGGCAGTGTATGCAGATAACCGTGGTGTACTTTTTCTCTAGTTTGGCTAACTCACAAAAACAGCAAAAGAAAGAAAGGGGCCTTTTAACAGTGGTGAGAATTCGTTTTTTTAGGGTGGAGAATTGGGCATGGAGAGGTTGTAGGGTTTTATTGATCGAGAAAGTAAAATAATTAAATCCTCATCTTTTATCTGTTTATTCACCCAATAAGACATCTATCGAAGCATCTGTAATCGTTTGGTTTCACGTTTCTGTATTTCCAAGTAGCATACCATAACATTGCCTCCTAGTATTTCCTATGTCCTGCACTATTCATTCTCCATCAGTAATCATTAAGTGTTAAGCGAAAATAGAAAACGTGTGTTCATGTCCCAGCTTTGCAGTTCAAACTAAAAGTGGATGCGGCAACAACGTCATTGCTTTTATACATCTAAGTGTTGCAGACACAATTTGAGCTTTGATAGGATATTAAGGGAAATTAAAGTCTCAATCGACCATACCGTTGCTTTGGGAGTGGAGTATTTGACTTCATAAACTCAGTGGACTCAAAGTGATACATTTGACTTCTTAAATTGAGGTCTATTTTCATATTAGCTCCAAAAACACTTGGCAGGATGCTGGTAAAATCAGCCCCTTTGTTTGAATATGTTCTTGGTTCATTGTTTCTCCGTCTTTGTGTCTAATCCAGGGCTTTGGAGAGCCGTCTGGGGAACACTGGCTGGGGAATGATATCATCCACACACTGACCAGCTCCCAGGAATACAGTCTGCACGTCCAGCTGAAAGACCGAGAGGGGAACGAAGCTTTCTCACATTACGATCGCTTCCACATAGATGGAGAGGACAACAACTACAGGTAATACGCTTTTAAATCCTTACTGAACGTCCAGACTCCATTCTGGCTTGTATTCGTGCCATGCTCTAATTACAAATTCACTTTTAATAATCAAACCATGCAATTATGAAACAGCTGATGACAAACTGCTACTAAAACACTACTCAGGTATCCAATTAAATGATTTTACTTTGTCAGAAATCAGACATGAATGGGACTATAATGAAGGTGCCTAATTTCAGTAAATTGTTCTATTAAGAGTTTCTATTGTGTGTGGCGTAATTGCAATGCAGCATTCATTTGTTCCGCTCTGGGTGTAGGAAAAATAGCGACAGATTAGAAACCGTTATCAACAGTTCAAACTCTTCTTTATTTTCTCTCCACTTTGTTACCCCGAGCGAGCACTGAAGTTAAAGAACCACTTGGACCGTTTTTAAGAATGTCATTCAAAATGATGAGCTCAGAGGAGGGCACACAGAGACACTTTTGTCTGTCTCCATTTTCCCTCTGCCATCACGTTGCCCCTGAAAATCCCCGAGGGGAGCCACCTCCACTGGAGTATAACAGTAACGCTTGGCAATACCTGCCCCCCCGTCAGGAGCTGACAACTCAAAGCAAGCTCCTCAGTAACCCTGCAATCACTAACAAGATTATGTGTGGGCTTAAGCCTTTCAAAACAGACAGAACTCAAACAAACAGTTCCGTTTAGATTTCATAGTAATTCCCAGGCATTTCCCCTTGTTTTGTGGAGAGATTGACGCTGTGAGAGATGAAAAATCATAATCATATGTGGGAGTATGCTTTCCAACATCCCTAATAGTGCAGCAAATTGCATTTGCCTTCAGTTTGTTCCACATAATTAGCGCAATGAAACGGAATGTTTCACAATTCTGCTGCAGGCTACTCTGTGTGGGGCGAAGCACCTGAATGAATATAATCACCTCTGTAGCCTGCTACCTCTGAGATCATGTTTTCTGTAACTAGTTCAATATGCACCGGCTTTACTAGCATGCTCGAGACCCTGGCTTCGTCTGAGGGTTTATATTAAAACTCCCAAGCTGAGGCTGTGAAGCTAGTCAGCCAAAGCAATCCTCCTCCTCAGCTGCATCCAGCGCGTTCCCTAGAGCAATATTGAGGTCTTCACCTAGAACTCAGCAACATTATTCATACATTAATCATCAGCATGACAGACCGCTTTCCCCTTTCAAGTAGCCAAGAACAGCCAGTCTTAGAGTTACACCGAGGGTGAGTATTCCTTTGAATGTAACAGTATATTGGTCATTACAGGATACAATAACAAATTGAAAAGACAGTCACCTTGAACAGGATTAGCGTGTGGTTTGCGGTTTTGGTGGGATAGCTGAACTAATGCATCTGGAAGACATGGTTAATGTAAAACTTTTGCTTTTTGTATAAAGAGCTGGCACGGTCAACAGCCATCCAATAGGCTTTCCTGTAGCCTGTGGTTGCAATCCTGTCTAATTTGATCGTTTTTAATTTTCTCCACATCACCGATTCATCGTGAAGGGAAAAGTTAACTCATCGAACAAAAATATCCCCTCGCTTCAACTTGGCCTCTCTGCAATTCCATCATTATTCTCGTCCCAAGCACGGGCCATTTCCAACTCCCCTCTTGCTGCGCCTCGTGATGCGATGCCCTGCCCTGTGAACTTACAAATTCAAGAGGAGGATTCTTCATTTAGTCATCACAGACAGCGTGCCCCCGGGCTACAGAGGGGGGGGTTCACATAACTCAGGGGAAAGTCTGGTTCTAACGAGACAGAATGACAGGGCAGAGGAGAGGCCAGACAGCAGGACTGACCTCCTCATCCAACCCTCTCCAAACCAGTCCTGACACACACACGCAGAAACACACACACACACACACACACACACTCCATTGCTCGGGAGTCGGGCCGCTGCATGAAAATAATTGAGGGAATCAATTTAACTTGCACAGAGATTTGTTTCAGACTGTTGGTGTTGTTTCACAAAGCACAGCATGGAGGAGAAATAATAAGAAGCTATTATAAGTGACTTTTTGTATTGATGTTTGCCAACAATGGAAAGCTAGGGGAGATGGTACCTTGTGTTAAAAAGTGGTGTACACATACTAAACAGGTTGTGATCACCTACAGTGGTTTACAGGTGCTTTTAAGAGGTTGTTCTTCTATTCAATTGTTCTTCTTTGATAAGATGTGTACAGGCTTTTCTTGTTTTGTTCATTCTGCAGCCACAGCTCTACACAGACCTTAAATCACAAGGTGGTGGGGAAAAAGAGATGAGCACTGGGTGTTGCCCTACTTAAGTTGCTGTCTTCCTTGCCAAAATAAAATCGTAATGTCAGGTTTGCCCAGAGGCTTTCAAAAGTTAGAGAAAGAATGTCAAATTAAAAGTGAATTTCAAACGCTCTTAAACAGCAACTCAAACCAAAGAAAGCATGACTCCCTGTTATACTTCTCTGGTGTCAAGTCGTATTAAGGAATCGTAGACGTTATTGTGCTGTGTAAACTTGACCAAAACATTATTAAATGATTTTCTTTTTTGGGGCTGTATCCACTCACTGCCAAGGAGCTTCCAAACACAGCTTTAAATAATCAATACAAGTGCCTCTGGCGGAGCTTTTCCCTCAAATTCTTTGCTCTTCCCGAAACGCAGCCTTCACGCCGAGGGCTTCAGTGGCACAGCGGGTCGGACCAGCAGCCTCACCCACACCGGCACCCCGTTCAGCACCAAGGACAGAGACAATGACCGCTGCACCTGCAAGTGCTCGCAGCTCGCGTCCGGAGGTACCCTCAAACTGCTTGGTCTCAATCTGTCTCTCCTTACAACACTTCTTGTTAAACATTTCTATCCACCCCCTTGTAAATGTCCCAAAGAGCATTTCATTTTCCCTCAGCGACCAATATAAAGTTACTGCTTGACTACATTTGGGTTTTTTCATTTCATGAGCTCAAATGTAATTAATTCAGACTTTTTTTTCCTTGAACTCTGTGCCACTTTCTCTCTCTCTCTCTCCTCAGGTTGGTGGTTCGAGGCGTGCGGTCCGTCCAACCTGAATGGCATTTATTACCCAAGCTCCTCCAGTGTGGTTCGCTACAACGGCATTAAGTGGTACTATTGGAAAGGTCCAAATCTGATGACTACCATGACAACCATGATGGTGCGCCCGGCAAACTTCTGACAGACGTGGCGTTTGCAGGATGCAGATAAATGAAGTGAATGTTGCCTCCGATGAATAAAAAAGAAAAATATCCAGGAAATTGTATTTTTGGGAGGAAATTTGACTCGGACTGTTTGGTGGTTTCTGCTTCTGGACATCTTGAAAAGAGGCTCTAAGCTTTTGTCTTGGGCAATATGCGGACTCTCAGCATATGACTGGTTATAATGAATTCATTACAGATACATTCAACCAACTATTTGTATTCACAAGGTTTCCAAGGCTTTATTTCAATAGGGATTGTGCAGCTGAGTGAGGAAGAGGAAATGATGTTTGCTATAAATGAGAAAAACAGAACTTATCACATCAAATGATTCAGTTAATTAATTTCAATTAATCGAAAAACCACTTTAACACATATCTATTTTTATATTTTCAAGTATGAAAACCTTTGTTGTGTTTGTCTGTTTGCTGTAAACAACTGCAATAAATCAAGACAAAACCGTGTATATACTATACAATATACTCTTCTGTAATGTTTTATTCTGGCACTAAATGCTTTATTAATTGGAGTCTTTGTACTAGTGATGTAATATTAAATTATAATGCTCCTATTCAATCCACACAACTGTATTCTAGTCACATTATAAGACTGTCAGTGCTTCAATGTCATGCACAATAACGTATGATAACCTACAGTGCCTACAGGGTTTATCACTGTCAATAAACAACAACAACAATAGCATGCTTTGCCCTTTGCTGCCTCCTCCAAAGGGGCTTACAGAATATAATATCTCCAAATATGTCCTGGCACATCTCTCGTAAAACTTTATTTGTGAGGGATTTCACTCATAAAAGTACATTATGCACTTTCACTCGTGGGGTTTACTTTTCAAAATGAAAGATTGCAATGGGAACACAGCTGAACATTTACTTACAATAAAATCATGTGTAATCTTTGGTGCCTTATAATCCACAGTGGGAGCTTGTTGCCATGTAAGCTACATACACTTCAACACGTCCCACATGCTGGACTCAGGAAGTCAAGATGCCGGTCATTGATCTGATGAATCATCCAATGACACTGGTCCCTGTGGTACCCATTAGAAAGCAGATGGGGTTCTCCTCGTACTAACTTTGACCTGAATGTCCCGCTGGGGACGGCAGTGGACTGAAACACAACACACGTCGCCTGTCTCCGTCTGCAGCGACTGCTAATTGTTCTGCGTCATTCTCTAAAATACAGACATAACATAACACTCACACATCTCATCTGCTTTGCTTAATGCCGTCTCCAAGTGTGATTCGTGGACTGCAGAAATGAGACATTGAGCATGATGAAGTCAGGGGTGCTTAAAGGAGGGGTAGGTAAGTTTGAGGAACCGGCTCGAGATACACTTTTTGTTATATTCCATGGAATGCTCTTAATATCCTGATAGCAATGCATATTCTAAGTGCTTTGAAAAAAAATCCATAAAAAA
>CALSBZ010014125.1:405274-424746 GCA_943591055.1 Gobionotothen gibberifrons
TGTGTGTGTGTGTGTGTGTGTGTGTGTGTGTGTGTGTGTGTGTGTTTAGGTTAAAGAGACAGTTAAGAGATGCAGTAGTTTGGGGCATGATTTGACTGTTTTTCTCCACTTTTTCTGAACGATTATTACGCTACCTTGGTTCAACTGTTGAGTGTCTCAGAGAACAAATAACATTTCCAGTAGAAATCCAACAATTGAACGAATGTAAGCAAGTAACTACGTATAGGGGGATGAGGTTGCGCTTAAATCCAAGCGTTGTCCAAAGGGAGGCTTAAAGTCTCTCCAACTCTCAGACTTTGAAGAGCCCTGCTCTCGTGGGTTTGCATGTATCATCGAACATGTTGACCCGCTGTGTCTTCTAACTGATGTGAGCAAGAGCGTAAGCTGGGCAGTGTCTGCTCCGCGGGGTGCTTTAAACCTTGTATGAGGATTTATCATAGAAGCCAGCTAGACAGATAAATGCAGGAGAGGAGAGAGAAAAATGTACAGACTGCAGGAGAGAAAAATGAGTAAATGGGGAGTCAGAGCCAAGTGCTCATAAGTCCTTGTCTCTCCCTCCTTCTGCTCCAGTCTTTGATTCATAAGCGGTAAGATGGCAGGCTAGGGCAAGGGCCAGGTATGGCATTTTTGGCAGGAGGAGGAGGAGCAGAGGGAGGGCTGGGGACTGATTTGTTATAGTTGTCTTGTTTGAAGGGTACCGTGTCAGCATGCGTTTAACAGTAGTCATCAAAAAAAAAAAAAATGCTATCCCCTTATCTGCCTACAATGCATCATGTCTACATTTATGTCCCTTGAGCTTTTCTTTATATAAAGACAAAAGGAAAAGCAGCAGTTGTCATGTCATGTTTGTAAAGGTTGATGAAAGCAGGACAAGTTCCAACGCTGGCCACTTGGGGGCACTAGTGGCACAAAGAACGTCCATACTTTCCTCTCTTTTACTTTGTCAGGAGATGTGGATCTGGCTGGCTCGCTCTCTCCGTATTTCCCTCCAAACACAGGTCTGTATTATATAAGTATGCATTCATTAACACATCTTCTACCATGTGCTCCCGTCCCAGCAGATGGTTAACTGAAGGCTACAAAGGAGGAGGAGGATGGGGGTGGGGGTGTTACCTCATGTCACATAAGAATCCCTCATGAAGCAAAGCAATTTAAATCAATCTGTGACTCTGAAAAGGCTCAATATACACGTTCAATAAAGTCATTTCTTTCTTCTTTGCCGTCAAGAAATTGTAGTCGTGACAATCAAAATCCTAGCTGACAGCCAGATAATGATGTCTACAGCTGAACAACTTCGGTAATTTGCTTTAGAAAAAACACAGCAACTCTTATAGAGAGTTGGATTCAATTAAGAGTAAAATAAAATCGAATCCAGCTGAACTGTCTGGCACTTCTGTTGTCATATCAGCTTGCAGGCCATCCGTCCCTATGTGTTTCATCTCTCTTCGTCTGTATCTCCCCGAGAAAATACTCTTGACTTTAAACCTCCTATTTTATGCAAACAGAATGCACCCACTGAGTGATGCGTAAATAAGACATAAGGCAGGCAGACATAGCTGAGAGGCTCAGTTGCTTTTCAACTAAATGTTGGAATGGCAAGACGTGAGATTGCAGTCGCTTCAAATCTGGTGTGATCATTACAGGCGGGTCGGTTACAGCATCTGACAAACACACGTCACACTGGGGTGTTTACGCACTACAGAGTTGACCGAGGATCGAGCAGCACAAACAGCAACAGCAATTCGGGGGACAAAAGTGCATCATTGACGAAAAAAGGTCAGACGAGAGTGGCAAGATGTGTTCATTCTAGCTGACAGGCTACCATTGTAAACTTGTGTAGTGTAACATCGGTATGCAGAGGGATGTCTGCATGCACAATACTTGCACATGGACATTGTTCTACTCCACTCAATGAGGAACTACAAGATAAACAAAACATTGTTGCAGTGATGACATCTTTTAGAAGTGAACCAGAAGTTGGCATCCCAAAGGCTCCATTCATATAAAGCAATGGGATTTTCCAATACATTTTGGATTATTGCAGAAGATAAGATCTGGAGGAAACACACATTTTGTTTAGCAGAAATGTTTCATGTTTTTTTGAAGGGTAAATGCAGTTGCTAGGAGTAAAAAGCTAACATTAGCCTATCAAATCACATATCATGGCTGCACATCTTAACCGCTAAAGGCGGATCAACTTGTTAGCATTTGTTTTAATAACACATAAGTTTCATACATCTAACAGTGGGGTATTTACTAGAATATTCTATGTGGTAGAACTAAATGTGAAAATCACTGAGCTTGTGTAAGCAACAGATTCATTTCAGGCATCTAACCAATACTGTGTTAAAAAGAAATGTTAACTTATAGACTTTACAATAAGCCTACTAGGCTTGGGCGGTATGACGGTATTACGGTATACCAGGGTATTTCGAAAATCCCGTCGGTATGATTTTCAATACCGTGACGTCACAGACTGTGCGCCAAATCACAGATGCGTTTCATTCTATTACACTGACACGGAGTTTTGACAGGGACGACATTGGTTGTAATGCACAGCACGCCCCAGCAGAGGGCAGGGGAGGGCAGTCCGTCTTTCCCGCTCTCAGAGCTGAGCTGAGCAAGATGGCGGCAGCATTTGCCGGCCCCGGCATAATCCTATGCAACTGGTTGATGGTTTTGTAGTCGAGGTCGGATGGTTTTAAAAACGAAAGCATTTACGTGCTAAACATTCACGCGAGTAATCCAATGAATCAAATGGAAATAAGGTTAACACATGCACGGAATAATATTGCCAAACTAGTTAGTGAATATAGCAAACTTTATTCAATAAGTCAAGTATTTACTCCCGGAAAATCTTTATGTATGATGATATATTGTTAACTTAGCTCACAATGGAAACAACGTTGGACATCTACAAACGCGTCCTGTATCCGATCTCAAAATGTGCCATTTGCATAATGTGTCATGTATGCAGCCCTTGTTTTGCACTTGCGCGCACGTCGCGGCACTTTGCGAGCGTCTACCGGCTCGGGCTGCATTTTACACCGAACATGTAATATACCGTTCGAAACATCTATTTGCCGCCGTTCGAACGCCACCTCACTCAAGTCGACCCAAGTCATACCGTCATATACCGTATACCATGGTATGATGTCAGCAAGGTATGACGGTATGAAAAAAATGATACCACCCAAGCCTAAAGCCTACCCTTATAAAGGGTTTACGAATAGTTTGTAATTCATTTATTAATTAGGTTGTGAACACTTTATACATCCTTAATAAGCTTTTATAAGACATGAGATAAACAGGGCAACTGTGGGGAGATGCCAAATAGTGAGCCCACATTTATCTGTGCTGCTAAGTCTTATATTGGCTACTGACTTGGCCAATATAAGGCTTAGTCATGTTGCCAAATAGTGAGCCTGTGTATGCAAACTATGTTAGAACTGGTTTATAAATGGTTCTTAATGATGAATAAAGTGTTTACAACCTAATTCATAACCTAATTATAAACCCTTTATGAATCCTTTATAAGGGTAGTCTTATTGTAAAGTGGTACAGATGAGAGAACCAGAAGTGGTAAAAAGCTGACTGGTTTTGAGGACTCATTCCTGCACCACTTTATGACCATGTGATCTCAGATAACTGGAAGCCCATCATATAGCACCACCTGAGCGTCATTTGAACTCCAAAGTGTACTCACAGATTGTTGCTGACCAAGTTCAGACAAATTGATCACCGCATTCTGCTCTTTCCCTAATGGATGCTTCCAGCGGCATAATGTGCCATCAGATGCATTAATGCGCACCCAGAAATGTTTTGCAGGAACTGTGTGATGCTATCAAGTCAGCATGGGCCAAGATCTTTGTGGAAAGTTTCCAGCATCAAGTTGAGTCAGGAACTCAAGGTTGTTGAAAAGGCAAAAAGCAGCCTGCAGCCCATTAGAAGAGAGTTCTTATGATATGATATAGTTTTCATAATGTCAATGAATCCCATGAATAACAATACATTGACCTTATCAACAAGCATTTTTCTGCGTAGCCAATTATGAATAAAATACAGTTGAAAATAGTTGCCAACAAATCTAGTTTGGGATAAACTTTATGAACCAAATTATGAATGCCTGAAGTGTTTTATTTGTATATGTGTGGTATATTGCCAGGGTTACTTTCTATTTGCTGCTCAAGTTTAGTTTCTCTTCAGCCTCCAGTCTTATTACATTCCTCCCCAAATTATCCGGTAAGGGTCAGTGCTGTGTTGACCTCTGGGAATGCCAACTTTAAGTTTGAATGAACTATCTTAATAATAAGTATTGGCTTCTGAGGACCAATAAGTAATGCATATACTGTATAACTCAATGATGTATGCAGTCATTGTTACAGTAGTTAAGCCTACTGTATGGCTCTATTAATATGTGTTAGTTTATAGTATAAAGTAAAAATAGCAGTACATGTTTTTTTATCTCTGAATGTATCCATGGAGATTCTTCTGCGTGGGTGCTAGAGTTTGTGAAAATGGCAGCTTGTCTCTCGGGCAGTGTGCACCTGGCCAGGTCTGTGGGCAGAAAACAGAGAAGCTGCTTTCTGCAGCCATCACAGCCTTGAGAGGAGTCACTGTGGGAAACATCCACTGTGAGAGAAATGTGTGCAGAAGGATGTACACTTACCTATAGAAATACTTCACACGCATACCAAAGACGAACCTTCCTTTTTAAAGCACTGAATGGTTTAGGACAACATTATATTAAAGGTTCCATGTCATGGCCATTTCTACTGATCATAATTCCATTGTTGAGGTCTACTAGAATAGATTTACATTGTTCAATGTTCCAAACTCACATTGGTTTCTCATACAGCATCTCTGTATAGTATGTGTATTCACTCTCTGTCCTAGACGGCTTGTTGGAGCTCCTGCCCCCCCTCCCTGTGAGCCCACTGTGCTCTGATTGGTCAGCTCGCCCACTCTGTTCTGATGAGTCCACCACCGTTACAGTGGAACATCAGTGATTATGTGTTACAATGGCTTTTGTTAGCAACCAGAAAATGACACCACTAATGACAAACAGATGAGAATGCTGCGTGGGGTCTGGGTGCCGTGTTGGCGGGACGTTGCGAGGCTCGCTGCTGCGAGGAGCGGACAGTGTGAGCTGGCTTACTGGTGTAGTTTCCTGGTTGCTGCGTGGGCTCGGCGAGACCCAGCCCGAAACCTTGCCTTACGTTGCCTTCCTGTTTTATTTAGATTTCGGTCGCTTCGTCACAGCTTTTATGTAATCAGGTAGATTGAACATGTTCACTTTTCCTCTTGTTCTCTAGCCGAAAGTGTTCAAATCCAACTTTTTAGACAGAGCCAGTCCCTCGAACATAAGTGGTTATCTGATAAATGGGTCTATTTCAGTCTTTCTGTGTTTAGTACCTGCCAAGGCCAACCTGAACAGGTCTGTCTCCTCAAAAGCCCAAATGCCAAGAGCTACACAATTACTGCTGTAATTGCCTTGAATTGGCCATTAGTACTCAGCTTGAGTCCGAGTCCAAAACACACAGCCACTGACAGATGCAAACTCAATCAAAAAGCCTGAGTCCTTCACTAATGCACTGGCTGGGTTTCATTTAAACTTTCCAAAGATTAAACGGTGTCTTTCTGTTCTATTGATCAGCTGAAACACCTTCAGAAGTCTGAAAGTATGGGCAGTTTTGTTTAGTGGTTATGAATGCTATCAAATTTCCATTTTAATTAAGGGGATTGATAATTAAAGTGGAGGTGTGTCAAAAGATTCAATGGTGATCAGATGAATGAACAAAACTTCAACCTAATTAATAAGAAACGTGATCAAATACACAGGCATTTTATAATCATTGTTATTCAGAACTGTCATCTTCAGGTTAATTGTTTTCGTTTATTCCAGTCATGCTTACTGCCGTTTATCACTATGATTTTCTGACTGTCTTAATCGCTTCTAATACCTGTTGTCACCGACGTAAGGTTGTGTCAGGATGTCGTGCTATTCAGACAGGTGTATAGTTGACTGCCAATCATAAATGAACAGGAGCGAAGAATCACTCGATGCTACCAAGACACATTTCTGATTTCATTATGAGCATCAAGCTCTGCTTTAGATTTCAATGATATGAACCTAAAGCACCATGCTGCTCTGTAACACTCTGTTTAGGGGTTGTTAAAATAATGTTATGCTCAGTTGATTTAATTATCTGAAAATTACTTTCACCTTCTTGGTTTCAAGAAAACTCAAGTTGTTCTGGGTAAGATTGTGTTTCCAGATTTCATGTTTGTGCCTTATCGAACTCATAAACAAGAACCTTTTTTTGCTATAGCAAGCCCTCTAAAAAAAACCTGCAATCACAATTATTTTACAGTCCGTTCAAACCAAATTGCTGCCTTCAGGCAAACGAGGATCGATAACCTGCCATCGACCACTGACCCCTGCATCTCCATTCAAGAGCCTCGTCCCCATACACACCAACACAGAGGAATGGGTTTGCAGTGGTCAGATTGATATTTCAAGTGAGGGTGGACACTAGGGATGTCAAAAGCAATCTCAAAACAATGATTGTCATAGGTTTATACAGATGTAATTGCATATTGCCACTGTGCAGCAGGCACAAAAGGGAGAGGAAGACAGGGAAAGAGAGTATGTGAGAGATTGACACGGTACAATCACGTACTGACTTTTTTTCTACAGTTAATGGAACACACTGATTTGTGGCAATAAAAAACATCATGATTGAAAAAGAAATCCTATTAATCATTTCAGTGAACAAATCTCCTATTGTGGCTTTGTGCCACATGATTTAATCAGTTTCTTTGACTCATTTATACTCAGAGAGGATAAGGACAGCAGGATGCAGACATGCAGTGAGAGTGCAAAGGGAGCAAGATTCATGAATATTAATTCATTTATATTCATTTTGAATTTGAACACATATCGGTTCAAAGTAAACCACCGTTAGCGCATAGGAGAAGCTCATAAGACATTACTCGCCTTGCTCTCCTGGGTAAAGTTTCTGGGTGTTTTTCGTAGAATGGGCCGTATGCATATATCAGGCAGCATTGAGAAAGCACTGCATCATTATTTTCTATGCAGCAGAATTTTTAAAAAAATAGTGATTTCCTACTTTTTGAAAGCGTCAGGGTGTAATATGTAGGGGTGTCTTATAGTATAAATTAAATGCAATATTCACAATGAGGTTTTCATCAGCTTATAATCAACTGAGGAGCTCTTTTCCAAAACGCTATATATCCATTTTAATAGTTGTCAGGAAAATGACATTTTTTACCTAGACCCACACATTTAGTTAATATTAAATTTATATATATATATATAGGATATATAGCGATTTGGCATGAAACGTTGATAGAGCAGTGAATAGGTTCAGTACAAAAATGGCACAACAAACTCAATTTTCAATTTGGCTTTTATAGCGTTTTGGAAAAGAGCTCCTCAACTGGAACTAAGCATGGTTGTGTTTTTGTAGCTTATAATGACACCTTTCGTATCTACATAGAGAGGTCCTTTTCCACAGTCCGCTGTGTTATACCGACGTGTTTCTACAAAAATAGACAAACTTAACAATGGCTCTTGATAGATATATGTCCTGTTTTCATATTACCTGAAGGTCATTGTAACTCTCTGACATGCTTGTAAAAATGTGGTAATGCCACACATTTCATTGCTCCTTACAGCATGCAAGTGTGCTGTAAGGAGCAATGAAAGTCACAGCGTTACTAAAACATAGAATACAAAGTAGCTAATGCTGTGTAATTCCCTATAATTTTACGCCTAACAAGAAACAATGATGCATTCCCACTGATGCAAAGCACTGAAAACCTGTACCTGTATATATCATGTAACTCTAGTGCGGCAGCCTCACCAGTTCGAAGCCTTGGGCCAAATTCATAGATGCAATCATGCATAAATAAATCTGAGTATCAGTGAAACTGGCTTACACTCTAAACAAACAATGCTTGATTATTTAGATTAGGTATATTACCTTATATCATGTAATGTCAACCTTATCATATCCCTTGTGGCTGCCTCTAGACAACTTTGTCTACTTATGGTCTGACTCGTATTACTGATTCATTTTTAGATTAGATTGAGTGGTAATAATGCAGGGTTTTCTCAGATTTGTAATATTTATACCTCTGACTCCGTAGTTCTGAACCTGCAGTTTGTGTATGTTACATTTCTTTATTGGGAATTGATTACATTGCATCTAACTAGATAATACAAAGTAAACATGTTCAACCATTTTATTAACCCTCGTGTTGTGTTCGAAAGCTGTTACCGTTCATGGTGTTTGCGTGTCAATTTTGACCCATGATTTATTTCAGTCCAAAACACACAAAAATAATGACTATGATTGTTTTAACTACATCATAACTAACTTATTATGCATTCATAACCGCACAATCCTGTTGTAATTTTATTTTATAGGCCCAAAACACATTCCACCACATATTGCACACGTGCATGTGTGAGTTCAGGCTCAAGTGTTACGGCCCGTCCACACAGCGGCTTTGGAAAAAGCTTGCCGGCGGGCGTGTCTGAAGCTCGACCAACAACCAATCACATGAATCTCCCGCCCCTGACACACAAGCAGCGGTTTGATTGGCTAGAGCTTGTACTGGCATATGATTTGATTGGCTGACGCTTCCACCTAAAGCTTCAGAAGCTTCATTGCTCAACTTTTGAATCCTGAAAATCCTGAAAATCCTGGAAATCTTTGCTCTTTGCTTCCCCACAATGCAGTTCGGCTAAAAGCGAGGCAAAGTGAGATCACCCCATTCAAAGACAATGGCGAGAAGTGTTGGAAGATTTTTTTAACGCTGCTGTGTAGACGGGCCGTTAGAGTACATATTCTTTGTGAAAGATTGAGTTCCCGTGGGGGGAGGGGGGCAGAAGGAGGGGAGACCAGGTGCATGTTGCGAAAAAGTATTGTTACAGTTGATGAAGGGGGCGGGGGAGGGGTGTCTAAAGTCAAAGATGAATCTTGATTGGGCCAAATCTGACCCCGAGTCACCCACAACAATGCTGCTGGGTCTCCCCAGACCCCAACACCAAATTATACACTTTTTTTTTAGAGACCTTCAGACTTGGCTAAAAATGTCAAAATCAGTTTTGTAGTGTTTATATCGCTGTTGTGGAGGATATTCCGATTAAAAAAAACTAGAGCGTCATTATTATATCATTTTAACTTGAAACGGATCACGGGAGACCCGAACACAACATAAGGGTTAACAAGTTTTGGCAAGCGCAGGCTAGGTCAACCCTTAAAAGTCGGAGCATAATGAAGGTTGTCTTTTACTAGGGAGGATGTATTTTTCTTAGATGGGCAATTACTTGCTCTGCTGAAAACCACTTAACTCTCTTTCAAAAAACAATTTTTTAATAAAGAACACATTTACATAACCGATACAAGTGCTCTATTTAACCCTTTTGCCCTTTTATGGTAGATTGTGTTTTGTCCCACTGACATACTGTCAATTATTTTGTACATTAAAAGGAAGAGTGATCCATGAAAACTGTAATCACACATTTCCCTAATACTGGGATGCTCATTTGAATTCTTGGGCAGCAGAGACACAATACTACAGTGTAGGATTTACAAGTCCTGGAGCTGCTCCAGGGCCAGTTAATAATAGAACAAATCCTGTGACAGCACCCATTGTGATTTACTGGGATAAGTGAACATACTCTGATGTAGCCCTACATTAAAATAAAACTCATTTTGATCTAATATATCTTTAGCAAAAATGACACAAGGTCACAAAATCTGTGTCAAAGAAAAAATTCCAAAAAGTGTCACATGGAGATTTTTAAGATTTACAATTAAGAAGGACAATAATTAATGGGGGTATTCCCCATTAAGTATAGGAAAGCAAGTGTAAATTCAAAAGTACATTCCCCTGCAACTAGGGATGCCAGAAACTGACCATGATCAAATTCGAAAATCGGACAGCCCTGGCTGTCGATTAATCGATTTTTCGCCTGCGCTGCTGGCTTCCTCCAAGTTTACAGTAAAACAAACTGGTGGTGTGACCAATGGCGATTTACAATTATTAATACTATTACTATTATTAGCATTAGTCTATATTTTGGTTAAAACTAAGACAGGAAAAAAAAGAAAAACATAAATAATAATAAAAAAATATATTAATAAAATCGAATTTTAAAAATAATTTTCGATTATGGAGACTGTAACGAATATTCGAAAAATCGAATAATCGCTGGCATCCCTACCTGCAACCCATGCAACTGACTCCTCAAATCTGAAAATGTCTTAAAATAGTTCAAACATGTCGTTTTTATGACTCATATGTTTCTCCTTTATTTCTATCTCTGAGCCTTCATCTTGTTTGCCCTCCTCATCTGTATGCCCCTCAGTTTCTACTATTTTCTTTCTCTGCCACACAGACACACACTCCCATACCCACGAGCATCACGACTCGCATGCGACAAGCTTTGTAAGGGCTTTGATCAATAATTGATCAAGGGAATTTCCTAACAGTTCAAAGAGTGTAAGGAGCGTGTGGAGGCAACCACTTTCGTTTTCTCTCAAGGTCCATGCATGGAGGAGCCCTCGTAAAAGCAGACGGAGTAACCCGACACAAACTGGTTCCACAATAACAACAGCTCTGCATGTCTGACATTACCTGAAGCTCTAAGACCTGCCAAGTCATGTTCATCCAATCACAGACAGCGGGCTGAGGTAGCATGTCACCCGCTGAGATCTTAAATGTCTCGGGAGCTGAGATCTTAAATGTCATGGCCTTCGGGTTCAATTGCCTTTTGATAGGAAACTTTGCTTGAGAAATCTGTCCGGGTTCAATTGACAGCTTTATTTTCTAACCCATGAAAAGGACATGTCAGGTTGTCACGTAGAGTTATGGTTTCCCCCTGTGCATGGCTGCAGAAATTATTCGTAATGCAGATGACTTTTCATACCTCTTGTTAACTCTTTCATCAGTCCATTTTATATGAGTAGCTTTGATAGGATTTCATCTCTTTCTTTTAAATATCTGTCACAACTTCAAGTCTCTACAAAGTTCCCACAAAGTACTACAGAGGGGACAGATTTGTGAGGATAGGCTAGGTTAGGTTGTGTCTGTGTCGATGCAGTGGCGCTGAGTGTTCTTCTCCACTCGCCTCTGTAGTGCCTAGTGTGAGAATGTGTGCAATTCCAGTGTGTATTTGCGCCTGCTGTCCTGTGTTTTTTGACACTACCCTGTAGAAAGGATTCCTCTGCATTCCTCTCCACATGCCCAGCCTCAGGGACCCCGGGAAGAAGGGGAAAATGGAAAAAAAAGAAACACTGAAAAGTAGAATACCAAGCAAAGTTGTCTAGAAGCTGTTTACTCTGTCTGCAGGCTACACGCTGTGTTTGAGCAAATGTGTGTGTGTGTGAATGTGAGTGAGTGCGGGCTTTTGTGTTTACTCTACAGGATTGTATGTGCACCAGGTGTTCTTTCGCAGACCGAGAAAGAGACAATAGTTATCGTGAGAGGACTAGCGAGCGGGAGAGTGAAAGGGAGAGAGGGGGCGAGAATTGGCTGAGGGAAGTGAATGAAAAATTCATACGGCTGCAGGTCCCAGAAGCCCTTCTGTCTTTGCCAGGAGTCCTATGCTTCAAACTGCTGGGCAGGGGCGGTGGGACTGTGCCAAAGAGATGGCAGGCACATCCAAACACACACACACACACACATATATATAAAAAGCAAAGGGAAAAACAGAGCCAGAGGAGGTGTTATCTAGGAATCAGGAGTGTGCTGGAAAGAGAGTACAACAGAATCCCTTAACAACAACAAGGTGCTGGTGACAGAATCCTAATAGGCCTCTGGATGATTTCCAAGCAGCCAACCCACTCCTGGAATCGAGGAGTGTGATGTGATGTCTCTCTAAACAAAATGTGTGTGCTGAAATGAAGTTTATAGCTTTTTGCAGTTAGCCTCTTTTAACATTGACCCCACTGCAACTGTGTATAAAGTGATTTGATGCAAATTATGCTAAATGAGAAGCATACTGCTGAGAAGGATCCCAATGGGAGCATGCTAAATAAATCCGAAGATAGGGATCTTTGTCATTATAAAAGACAAAATCTAGATGCGTACCCGTGACATAGCCTTGAGCTGACAGAAGTGAAGATAGAAAAAGGCAGCGAGTGAGAAGAAGTGTCCTCTTTTTTACTTGCTACTGCAGCGTTGCCATAGCCACCGCTGCATCCTTGTGGATGCCAGGGCAGAGCGAGTTAGAGGAGGTAGAGCAGAGGAACTTTTACACCTCTCTCTTCCTGTGAGAAAGTGGGTCAACAAACACACAATAGAAGTCATTTTCCAAACTGCTCACTTCTTTCTGTCTGTGTGCTGGGATCAAACACTCGCTCAGGAGGGGTCTTGAAGTCTGCTCATTTCCATGTGCCCTTGGAGGAAAGCCAGAGAGCCAAGGACAAACATGGTGTGTTTGACATGGGTATGAACGCCTCTGAGATGTGCATCAACAGTAAATCCAATCAGGCTTGTCAACACTCAGCATGAGAATATTTGATGAGTTTAATTCTGCCGCACCATCTACATCCATTGTGGAGAGGAGTCAATGATTTTAGCCCCTAATTTAGTCCTACAGTTTAAATTATTATAAAAAAAAATTTTTTAATAAACAATATATTAGCTGCTGTCCTTCAAACTGGACCTTACGTTTTCTGTTTTCAGATTTCTAACCCTATGTTCTGAATTGTGTCAGGCAGTATTTGGACAATCCTTATAAATAATATAAAACAGGTATCTAACGCCTTAAATAATCATCATTAGTTTGAACAATGGCTTCTTGAGTAAAGGTTTTTCTGAGTAAACTGTGGATTCATTTTTATTGAACAAAAGAAAAATCCTGGTTCTGGTCCAAAGCTCATATAGATTTTTTTAAAGAGCCCAAAAGTTATTGTTTCCTTGCTTCTGCTACACATTTACCCACAGAAAGTTGGCTTGCAGAAATGATATGCTGCTTTCTTTTAAGTCTGTAAATTATGTAATATAGATTTGTTTTCAGAACATACATTATTGCCTCCTTTCTGTTTCCAAACATGAGCAGCTCTGCTTTACTGTGGAAGCTATTTATGTGAATGGTACTTCCAGTGAAATGGGGCCGCTTATATGGAATTGTTCATTATGTTAATTTGGAGGCTCTGATGCCATCACTGCATTAGCCACCGCATGATTCTGCTTTATGCAAATGAAATAAGGCTAAGATAAGTACTACAGTAGCCTAACCCTAACCCTTCTGCATGAATAGAAATTATTTTCTTGACTTTAAGATTGTGGGTTTTATTCATAATATATTTGTATATGTTTGCTCAAGAAAAAAACAGCAGTTATCTAAATTGCAGAAAACATGCCAATATATATTAATGTCTGTACTTTTCTTTCTTTTTCCAATTGACCACAAGGAACCTGGTCACTTAAAGGGGACCTACTGTATCATGCAAAATGCCCTTTTTTATGTATTTTATACATACATATGTGTCCCCGCCCCGGTGTGTCAGGGAACTCACGCAGCGTCAGAAAATAAAACCCTCTCTTTTCCGCCGTACCCAAATCTCTGAAAACGGGGCAACAATGGAGCTGATCCAGATTTGCGTCCGATATGAGGTAATATCGGAAATGATGCCCGACTGTTTTGGACGTCATATGGTCGGTGTTTACATTAGCATCGCTAACACTCAGAGCTAACCTGTACTGGAGAGCATGTGTGCGAAGAAGCAGGAAATAAAAAAGAACTCACCTTGTGGTATAAACGGCAAGAGAGAAAGCCTTTGAGCTCCATACTGTTTCAGAAATAATCCTTGATAATCCATGATATGGCGTTTCATCACCGCAATATTTGCCGGTAGATTCTCCCGCATGAGCTCAGCCCCCTCCTTTTTTTTTATCAATCTTTTTTTTTTTAAAGCTTTATACCGCAAATTAGCACTTTTGAAATAGGAAGTGAAATAGAGGGATATGAGGCATGGCTAGAATGGGTGATCTGTTTGGTATTTTGAGCAAAACACTTCATAGACATGTTTTTTATATATTTTTATATATCTGAGACCTATGCTATTGCCTAAAAATAGCTTGATACTGTAGGTGCACTTACTAAGCAATTTACTAAATGCTAGTTTTTGAACACATTTTATATTGGTTTATCTTGCTAGTGAAATAGTATTTAAAGAAGCAGACTAGATAATGAAAGCACAATTCCTAAACCATAAAAATCGCACCAAATGTTTTCAATAAAAAGAAAATCTGTGCAAATCTCTGACGTTTTTGTTATGCATTAAAAACAAATGGTTCATTTCAGTGACATATGCTTTCAGGATGCAAGGTGTATTTGTCAAGGTGAAGTCTCTGTGTGAAAGGGACAGAAACCCAGTTCACACAGTGTTGAGTCCCCACCCCCCCTATTCCAAATGTTGGGTTTCAACGTAGGTCATGAAGTCTTTTCATCACCAAGAGTGCCAACATCCATCTGTAAGGACTATTGGTTTATCCTCACGGTCAGGATGGTCGTTTCTCTGTCAGAGTGGAATCAGGCCCTGGAGAGCTGTTGGGGCCATTTACTAACATTGTAAGACATATGGCACATAAACACATGACTACTGGCATGTGCACACACATACACAAACACTCAAGAGGCATTTACCAACGTGACACAAACACAAGAGTGATGAGAACGCGACCAGATGTCAAGGAAAATCGTATATAGGCCGAGGAAATGTGTGGGCCCGTGTATACGTGTGCGCCATTCCCAAGACCCCACATATCTCTCTGTGACATGATGAGCATGTGTTGGGAGCAAAGGAGCACTGAACTGAGTCATAGTCTCCAGGGCCAAGTGTGATGATCAAGAGGACCTTTGGGAGAGCGACTGAAGCTTTACCTAAACATCCACTCCCAGAGTCATCGTCTTCACTCACAAACATGGCCTCATTATTTCAGTAGCCTGGTCCCCGTAGTCCTCGAACAGTAATATTTGTTGGGATATGTGTGATTATGAAATGTGAAACAAAGCCTGTACATGAGCAGAAATTAGGATTTTCTTTAGAACATGCTGCACCGAAAAACTGAAATGTTGACTTTAATGAAGTGTGTGATGTCAACAAATTTCACATAACTTTATAAGGTTAGTTGAAAGCAAAAATATTACGTTATAATAATTTGTTGACATATAAGTTGACATAATACAACATTTCTTGGTTCCAGCAGTTTTGATGATCTCATATCTTTGAAAGTACAGATATATGTTTGAGATAATGGTATGGTTATAGATCATGAAAATCATTATTGAGGATGATATCAATATTGCCAACGTTTCAGTTTTTCAGTCTGTTCTTTTGTTTCACAGTCTTTCTTTCCTCTCGTCCTGTCTTCAAACTCTTTTCTATACCATCCCCCCTACATAATCCATCTTCCTTCCTACCATGACCACCCACCAGTGTCCACAGTTGGGGCCTAAAGCATCGCTGACAGTCACCAGGACAGCAGCTGTGCACGACACATGTTCACCAAAACTTCCTTTCACTGCTTCAATTCACTCCTCACCCTTCATTTCACTCAGCCTCCTCCAACCAACCCTTCTCTTTCTCCGTTGGCCCCCACCGCTCTATCCTAACAGGTGATCCTCCCAGAGGGCCGCTTTTTAAACCCTTCAGTTACTCGCCATGCTGCTCCCTCCTCCAGCTCTCTCACCCCCCACTGTAACACTGATGTGAGTGACAACCAGAGACATCTGTCCCCAGAGCCGGCAGCGCAAACCGAAGAGGACGCCTCACAGAAAGGTCCAAACTCGGTCAAAGACAGTCAGAAGAAGCCATGGGCAGCTAGTGAGGAGGACTTTTCACTTCTCATTCATCAAAAGTTTGACAGTATTGTACAACATGCTACCTGGTATAAAATCTACATTGCATTGATATTAACCGTTTTGTATACCCACACTCAATGGAACAGAAAATGGTTCCTTGGAAATGATTTTAAACCTACAAAATTGTACATGACATTGTTATCCTGCACAGAATTAATAGGGAAGAGGTCAGGAAAGCACATGACTTTGACACGGTTTGTTTCTTGCATACCAGATTCTGTAGTTTTAAGCTTGATTTTTACTGTAGTTGTATATTCCCATTTAAAGTCTGCTATGGGCAAAGTACTATCAATGGGTGAAGTCCAACAATAAGCTATAAATCAACACTTATGTTGTAGAGTTCTACGACGAGACTACTGTTTACCATTGACTATCGACTATGAATCTAGCTTTAGGCTACTAAAACTTCTAGTTAGTTCGGAAAGTCATAGGGTTAAATACTGAGAAAACGAATGCATCACAAATGGGGCTTCACGTCAGCTTGTGTTTGTATTATTACCCAGAAATAGTTGTTCTTTAGTTGCCAGGAGAGGATATTGAAGGCGGTTACAGCCAGTATTGAGTAACGTGTTGCTTTGAAAGTCAGTTTGATGTGACAGGTTTTTAATGTGAGACGCACTTACTGCCTTCCTTAGTTTGCTTTATAGTTAAATTCAAGGTTAACATTTCCTCATTATTTTGATGGTTTTTTGAGGTGCCATTACATGTCCTACAAAACATATTTGAACCGTATATGAACTCGTTTTTAGGTAATAAAAGTAAAAATAAGATACAAAAAAAGAAGTGATAGTTCCATCAGTCAAAAGATACATATTTCAACACAGCGTTATGGATACAAATGTGAACAGCTTGGTAAAAAAATCCATTAGTAGTCCATATAATACACATTTTATGATGGAAACCGAACAACACAACACTTGAGCCGCACAGAGTATTAGGAAAGTTGGCTGAAATGCAGTATGAGAGAGCTTCATCACCCTAAGGTTTGCAAAAATGAAATCCATTAGGTCTAAATCTAGCGTCGATATCTCTCAACACCGGGCCCTGACTCCAGCAGTTTGTTCCATTACCATTCCAGCGGGTTTATCTAGAATATGCCTTTTCCAGCTCATTATGCCCACTTTAGGCTCCCATAAGGTCATTAATCCACATCACTGTGTTCATTTTCACACATGCCAAAGCAGTATTCCACACTTGGCATATCTTTTTACCCTTCTGTAATGCTCTCTTGCACGTACGCGTGCACATACACACACATATAGCCACAGTCTCCATCTACTTAGTCATTCTGTTTGTGTCACACTATCTGTGATTGCATAATAATTTAACAAACTGTGTGAGGGCTCATAAGATGATAATGATCAGAGAAAATCTTGCCAAATATAGGCTTAAAGACTTGAAATGTATCAGTGATGACATATTCCGGCATCATTCAATACCATGAGTTGGATTTTTTTTAAGAGCTTGCTGGTGTATAAAAGATTTGCCCTGATCCAGGATACTTGTCTTCTTGGGGAGTTGTCTAGCATCAACACTCAATGCCTAATTGACATGACTGCTGTTTTTAGAATATATTAGGAAGGAAACAGAAAACAGTACAAATACAGACCAGTGTTTATCTATTTGTGATGTATTCTATTGTCCAGTTATTGATCACAAAGCAATGAGAGGTCATGCTTAGAGTAGGGCTGTGCAATTAATCGTATTTTAATCGCAATTACGATTTTGGCCTCCCACAATTACGAAAGCAACATCATCGAAAAAATGATTATTTTGCTTTGCTACAGTAGGTTGTGACAGTGCACTGGAACATATTTGATCTAATGTATATATGTTTAGTAGCTTGTGGAAGTGCGCTCCAAAATATTTGTTGATCTTGTTTATTGGTATTTATTATTTTGATATTATTTATTTAAATGTAAAAAAAATTCAGTTGAATTATACGTTCAGGGTAATCAACAGTTAAAAAGAGACTGTTCAAATTATTATTTGTATTTGTTTTAAAGTTCAATAAATTGATGTTTTCAAAGTCAATGAATAATCGTATTTAATAATCGTGATATCAATTATTGACCAAAATAATCGTCATTAGGATTTTTGCCATAATGGAGCAGGCCTAGATTAGAGTGGAACACAATATACAACTAGGTTCATTAGCATTGCTCAGCACCAGTAGAGAATAATGTTATAGCTAACATGTTATCCATAAGGGTATATAGGCATCCTTGTGAGACTGTTGTATCAGTATAGTTCATATGAAAATACCTTTGAATATCTGTGTTTCTAAATTGGTACACATGATCAATTCCAGGAGCATCGATGGGGAATCAGTTGCCAGGTTGCAGAAATGCTAATAAGCAGAGCAACAGGAAGGGATCCGAACACAACCAAAGGTAGCAGATACAGAAGGAAGATGATCAATGATCACAGCTTTCCTTGAAACTCTATGAGATGTGCCAAGTTTTTTAGCTAGGGGATTTGTGTTTCTTCTTCAGGGGGTGTTCAGGACCTTACACTTTGATATTAGATAGATGCAGCACAGTGAAAGATGCATATTCCCAAGGCACAAAAAAAAGCTATGACATGATTTGTTTTACAGTACGATGCAAGCCTGTAGTAAACCCCATTCTGGTGCTTTCGCACAGACATTACTGATGCTGATACTCACTGTTCGCAGCTTAGTATTCACACATGGCTGTGAGGGAATAGCCCCGCAGTGGATGGAGAGGAGACGCATAACAGAAAAACTAATTTGAGGGGACCACCAGGAGCACATTAAGCTCAGCCGCTGGCCTGAATGAAGGATCATGTTGAACCCTTCACACGGTCGGTGAGTGAGAGTGTGTGTGAGTGTGAGTGTGAGTGTGAGTGTGAGTGTGAGTGTGTGTGTGTGTGTGTGTGTGTGTGTGTGTGTGTGTGTGTGTGCATGTGTGTGTGTGTCAGAGTTTCCATTACAATGTTTTTTTTAACTTACAATAACACAGGAATAATAAACGGAGCGCTCTCTCCCTATCCTGACAGCCCGTCAGTATCTCATGCAGCTCGCGGATCCAGTAATGAGTGACCAGACAGTAAAAAATAAACATATATAACTAGTTTAGGTAGTTTGAGAGGTAATTAAAATAGCTACGTGTGATTTTCTGAAGTGTGTGTTTTGCTCCACTCACCGCTGCAGGTGATCATGCAGAGCTGCGTGTCGACTCGTCAGCAGCAACTGATCTCTCTCGCCCGTCAGATTAGACTTCACTCGCGTTTACGTCCATATCGATCAGATCTAGCTAATGATATGACTACCTGCTTATCAAAAGACACAAACAATAAGCGTCGCTATGCAACCGGATGAGGCCGCAAAGTATAGCGCATTATTATGCATTTGTTTACATGCCCACCAGAACCCCGAGGCATTACCAACAGATCAACGCACAATCAACCCATACAGGACATCTCTTTCTCCACATTAAGTGTTAGACATTAGAATTGACTAATCTTGTCTGTCACATAAGTGGCACAACTGATGCGGTAGTGTGCTAAGGGGAATTTTTTTCGGTAATTACCGGCTAAC
>CALSBZ010014125.1:431970-448729 GCA_943591055.1 Gobionotothen gibberifrons
TGTGTGTGTGTGTGTGTGTGTGTGTGTGTGTGTGTGTGTACTGCAAATAAATCTGAATGAGACGCAAGGATCAATACTTTTAATTGGTGGTGCTAGACGGACCAAGGCTTGCTTATTAGTTTAGATACATAGTTAGTATACGAGTCCATTTGAAATATTATTTAGAAGTGAAACGTACCTGACAAAATAACTATATTTTAGACGTTACCTGTTGGGTTCAGTGTATTTGCAAATTAGGACTGTTTGCTGGTAATATGACTCTGATTGATTGATTGATTGATTGATTGATTGATACATTTTATTTCGAACAAGTAAAATAAACAATTACAAAACAAAACAAATGTTGCAGTGCATAGTCATGTAAGAGAAATCAAAACAACAACAGCATTAGCAACATAAACAGTGCCACATCTAGTGTTCGAAAAGGAGTGAGAAGAAGTATAATTTATTTAATCTCACCCCCTTGTCCCTAAATGATTTATTTATAATCTATAATCTTCAACAATTATCATTTGTATGCATTATTATTAATATGATTAGTATTATTAATCTGCTTCACCTGTTGATTGACATATACACAGGTGAAGCAGATGAATATGACTCTGGAGTGGACTTAACAACCAAACCTATAGTCAGTATACCAAAGTATTGAAAGAGTTGACAAAGTTGATGAATTTTCTTACTGCTTCAATTTATTTTCAAAAATAATTCAAGCAAACCAAAATGCTTCAGTACAAGTTGTGTGGAAAAGATTCCCCTGTACTCATTGGTTAGATGTTTCGAGAGTTAAAAAGTAAAGGAAGAGGCATGTAGGTCCAAAAGATCGATATAAAGAAGCTAACAAACCTGCAACATGCAGTGAGGCACATCTTTAGTAAATAGGCTGTCTGCTCAATCTTTCTATGTAGGCGAGCAACGGGGGTGCCTAACAAAAGGGGGCCTTTTATCTGCAAAATAAGTCTTGTTTACTCAGATTGAAGTCAGATCACTATTTTTGCCAAAACATACTGCAATAAATCAACAATAAAATCCTACATTGTCTCATCCCTACAGTATACAAGGTTCACTTTCAGTATCATTTCATATTTTCTCAGTGATCTTTTTGTGACACCACAGAAGGGAAAATAAACACAAAAGTCACTGTTATGTGCTGCATATCTTACTGTCAGTCATCAGAATTAGATTTCCTCACTTGGGTCCATGCGCTGATGATGCAAGATCACCAAAGTTACCCAATGAATAAATCAAAATCAGTCAATATGACATTTTTAATCATCCTAAGTCAGTGCAAATACAAAAAGAGCCACAAATGAAAGGCTAAAACAACCACACTAGAGGTGTGAAATAAATAGCTAGAGGTTCTTAAGGGTGCTCAGAGCGTCATCAAGGGCGACTGTGGCTGCGAGGGAGTGCGGTCGTCTTTCAACGAGAAGGTTGTGGGTTCGATCCCAGCCCGTGCAGTCAACATGTCGATGTATCCTTGGGCAAGATACTTAACCCTGAGTTGCTCCCGATGGCATGGCCAATGGTGTGTGAATGTGTGTGAATGTTAGGTCCTAGAGCAAGTGGTACTGCTCTGTATGAATGGGTGTGAATTGGTGATTGACATGTAGTATGTAAAGCGCTTTGAGGGGTTGTAAAGACTGGATAAAGCGCTATATAAGTACAGTCCATTTACCATTTACAATCAACAGGTCTCTTTACCTGTAAAAGTCTACGTGTACTTGTTAGCACTGGTGTTGTCACAAATGTATGACCCACTGGGACATTTTCCACACTCTGGCATTCGTAGTAGTAAATAGCGCCATCAACCTACACATTAGCAATAGCCAGTTAACCCTAGACAGATAAACATTTTCAGCGGTCAATCATTGGGAAGAAACACAAAATAGTACAATGAGAAAAGCCTCTCTGCAGATAATACAAGAAGACCAATGAGCAATCATTAGAGAGGGCGAGAGAAGGAAAGATAGAAAGGGAAAGGAGATGAAAGACAGAGACAAAGGGAGAGAAAATAAAGCTTGCTGTTTTCCACCATGCTTAATTATCTCTATCTCCGTTTATTTACTTTCCAACCTTCCCTTTAAAAGCTGCAGGGCCTTTAACACCCTTAATCAAGCTCTCTCCCCAGCAGGGCCTGTAGCAGGCATCTTCACTCGCCTACATAATTGACTCTTCATGTTTGAGAGGCAATAAAAGTTTATGACTATTAAACATAACATCAAGCGGGCTGTCTTTTTATCAAACTATTAGCGAGGGGAAGGTACGTTGTGAGCCGATAATTAATTGCTTACTCTGGGGATGCCTAATTACCAATTGTTTGTGTTATTAGCTGATTAGAGGGTGGATTTGACAGCCGTTGACAGAGGAGAGGATAGGGCATCTATCGGTGCTTGGAGGTGCTGACATAATTGGGCTTTATTTTTTTGGAAGTACTGCTTTCACAGTCTCATGGCCATCAGGAAGTGACAGAGCTCGTGTGAATCCCAAGGCTCCTAGTCGATTTTAATAGCGGTGGACTGGGGGGAAAAGGGGTTGAAGGATAATTGACTGCTTGTTTAAGCTTTAACGACTTCACTCATGTGTTGGCTTATAATTGGAATTATTCCGAGTGTTAGACGTAAGGTATGTGTTACATCCCGCCAGGACATTCTATATTAGACACCAACTCATCCAGGTTACACCTTTGGGTCAGAAAGTATAGAAACAGACACTAGGCACTCTCCTCTGTATAATTGTGTGTATTTTTAGGGTTTGGTCTGAAATTGATATGGGAGACAGGGGCGCTGCTCAGTGATCCATCCATCGGTGCCAACCTTGGTGGCCGCAGTGACAAATTTAGAGATGGAATGTTCCCTTCCACTCAATTAGATCAGGCCAATGGGCCATGACAAACGTGTCTCTTTGTCCCCAAAAACAGAGCCAAACTGCTAAAGAAATTAACTTCCCAAGTCAGAAATTCTATCAAGACTTCCAAACTTAATCCCTTTTCTCAACATTTTATAAAGCTGAGAAAGCACGGTTGTAGAGCTCTGCAAACACAATCTTTCATTGTTGATCTTAATTATGACATAGCTATGATCTGGACATAGAATTTCACATTGTTTTTTTTGCGGGCTTTCATTCCTGCACATGCAAATTCAAAAAGTCCAGTCCATGCTACTGTGTGTGCTGTGTATGCTGTGTGTGTGTGTGTGTGTGTGTGTGTGTGTGTGTGTGTGTGTGTGCGCGTGCGTGCGTGCGTGCATGAACATATTTTAGTTGACAGAAGGAAGGTGGTGAGTCATCCCGTTTCTAAATTCAGGGATGGAGTGCGAGCAGGAATGACTTTTGACAGAGGGATTGGGATCCGAATGAAGCTGCCTTTTTATCGGTTAGTTAAACGAGGCCAAACCCTATCACTTTATAGTTGGTAATTTGGCATGGCGGCTGATCAAAGTTTGGAACAATTCAAAGCACATTTTGATCATCTATGTCAAGACGGCAGAAAGCTGAAGAAAAAGTTTAAACCAATACATTACACTAGGCCAACAGGAAGTTCAGTATTATCAGGACATATTGGAAGACTCACATGCAAACTGAGGGAAATGCCCTTGTGTTCTCTGCTGTGGGATCCTCTGTGGCCTAATGTCATACATCACAGGTTTTGATCCCAAAATCAACATTATCTTCACATATTCATCAACTTAGCACTCAGGGTTTTCCCTGAACTAATTTGAAAGAGGGGAGGGGGAAAATGTTTGTGCCTGCTTTACAAACACACACAACATCCCATTAGGGTTGTTCACCAGACAGTTTTATCTTTTGGCCCATGCAGAAGTAGGTAATTGTTTATTTTTAAGGCTATTCCTAGCTTGTGTAATATAGGGATGCCCGAGGCACATCCACACATTATTGTTTACTTTGGTGCAAGAATCACCATCAGTATGAGCTGTTTTTGCCATTATATGGCTTTAAACCTGCTCATAACGCAATTACTCTGCACACTATATCCTTGCATACTATAGTGCGGCAAAAGGGCATTTGGCCTTTGCGGAGGTCTGAGAATATGTAACTATCAGGAAGTCCAATACAATGACAAGTCTCCTATGGTCAGGGTAAATGTCATAATCTAAAGAGGTTGCCAGTTCAACTAGATGGCATGATTAAAAGGGCACCAGTCAAACCATGGAAAATCTAAACTATATAATACTTTTCTTCAATGGAGCCAACGTTGCCTCATTCATGTTATTCAACAAAAACAAAATAAATCATGCAGGAAAATATGCTATGTACTCTTAAAATGTACTTTCCTGAGAAGAGTGAAGAGGGATCAAAGATAATGCTTAACACAGGAGATAATGTAGGGTAGTAAGTGTTTAAAAAGATGAACGATTATACGGTTATAGCAATTAACTGATCCAAAAGTATGCAAACGATCTAAGATTTAAAAAAAGTTGAACATTTGAGGGCCACTGATTTTTTTCTTCTTCACAACATGTGGTCACATAATTAGTGGAGGTGTAGCTTTGCAGGCTGAAAGTGTTCTTGATGATCAAGGCTTTGCAGACTAGAAAACATGTTTTTTAACGTAACAGCCTACCTTTAGGCAGGGTTAAAGACTTCAAATAGGAGTTGCCGGATATAAGTTTGCAAAAAATTGTTTGTTCTTGAAAGAGAAAATTAGGACAAATGTTCAAAGAGAAATGAAAGAGAGAGGAAGTTAATTAGGACCACTGTGGATAGAAACAAGTTCAGATTTTTGTAGCCTTGATGGCTATAAACCAGCAGAGCAGGACTATCTGTGGAAAGAGCGGGCCAAAGACCTGGAGGCCATGTCTCTTCTTAACAACAGAGCACAGTCTCGTTCAATTACCGTTAACTTACAATCAATAAGATGACCTACAACACATGAGTGAAACTTGGCTGCCTTCACTGATGCCTCCATTTTGGACAAAAAGAAAATCTTCCTCCCCTATAGATTTTCCCCTTGTCCTTAGGCTGGTCAATTACATCAATAACTCCCAACACCAACAGAGGGAAATAAGGTGGAGTAGCTCCTCTGCGAGTTCAGTCCCCTTTCTTTCTTGACATTCTGCCAGGCAAGTTGTAATTTTATTTTTATTTTTTCTCCCTTTCACAGCCTTCCTGCAATTTTGTAGCCGTCAGAGCCTGGCAGCATGGCAGTTTTACTGCACTCCCTCACTGCGTATCACGACAAGATGGAATCACTGCCTAAAGGTTGGCAGTCAGTGAGACATGGCCTGTATGCTAATGAGAGCACAGGGGGGGGGGGCACTATACCCGTGTAAAGCGGGTGCCAAACCTCCATGCCAGTGTGAGTTACAGCAGTAGCAGTTTGCTGAAAGCAGTGGGAGGTCTCCATGTAATCACTTCACTTTGTATTCTGAAGACAGCAAAAACACCAAATATAACTCTTTTTGGAGTTAGGAGTTGATCCATCTGAAGGGAGCAGGAAGTTTGTGGGCGTGTGTTGAGGTTTAGAAATGTTGTATGTCTCAGCATACACATTTGTGAGTACACATGTACAGCTTCCATCAAACCCAGGGAGCAACATTTGCTGCAATCCTGCTGCGAGAGTGTGATATGTTCCCTTTTAAATACCTGAAAGTTGTGCTAAAGCGCAGGATTAATATAATCTCACCCATAATCATGCACTGTAGAGGTCACCTATCACAGTGCACGCTCTTCCCTGCCGTGCATCATTAGCATCCCTTCTTACTAATCCCTCTTTCCTTGCCCTAGTGAAGTTTAAAGGAAACTCCTCTTTCACCCATCTTCAATAATATCCCCTTTTTGGCCCTTTCAGGATGAGTTGTAATTGTTAAGCCCCTAAAGTCACAGGGTGCGGTGTGGACAAAGGGTTCGTTGGAGCAGTTCATCCAGACAAAAGACTAAAGACATGAACGGGATGAGCAGGGAGGATGAGGTTTGCTGCGAAGGATTGGAAAAGAACAAAAAAGACGTCAGTTCACGAGCTGGGACTGGAGCTGGTTCCCCGAGCAGGAATATCGGAGGGACGCCACACTTGATTCTTTTAGGGATATTTGATGCTTCAAGTCGTGTGGAGGGACACTGGCGGGCCTATATGCACACTCAAACAATGAAACTTGTTATTCCACCAACCTTTGTTTCTCCCTGCCAAGCAATAAAATGGCAGATAGCTATTGATCAGGCTATGTATGTCCGTCTGCATCTTAGCTGATACCAACAGCTCTGGTCTAGGACCGATGTAATGAAGCAAGTTCAGCATCGTCAGGGAAAACTTTGTGGCTTTAAAAAATGTTTAGGTGGTAATTGATGTGCTGTCTCGACACGGGGTCTGTGTAATTTCTGAAATTCTTCTAATTAAAACAAATCAGGGTTCTTGTTGGACTGCTGTGATGTGTGTTAAGGATGAATACATTTTAGATACGTTCTAATGATGAGTGGGGGGGGGGGGGGCAGAGAGCTTCAGGGGAGGCGCAGCGTGAGAAAAAAATAACGTGAATTTCAGCTAGTTAACTTCAGCTAACTTTATGCGAGCGGCAACATGGATCGATTTTTAGTGAAGTTACCTAAAGTGAGAGAGGAGACAGCGTCTGGCATAAAAACGTCACTTTCACACTTGTGGCTGTCTGTGGAGACCGAGTTCCCCCACCTCGCCAAAAAGGCTGTAAAAGTGCTCATTCCCTTCACCTCCGCCTACCTGTGTTTTCCGCATTGACTTTGATCAAAAGCAAATGCCGGTCAAGCAGGGGCGGATCTACCGGGTGGCATGGGGTGGCAACTGCCACCCTAAAAATAGCCTTGCCAGTTGGAAGCTTTGTTTTGAAATAAAAGTTGTGGCTCATCGGACATTTATGAGAGAAAATCCCTAATGTCCGAGTGCAAGTGAATGCAGCACAAGACGCAAGTCTTGTAACCCCCCCTGGCGCGAGCGTGGAAATATGATTGGCGGCGATTTCATTTGAACGGGACGGCGCAAAACGAGAAGCATTCGGACCCAAGTAGACGGAAGAAATTAGGTATTTGCCGCCTACAACGACAGAGAAGAGACTGTCAAGTTTGGCTGTACTCAGCATTGAATCAAAACGCACTAAAGCACGGCTGTTCTTATGTTCTCTGAGGGCAGGCTCACCTTCCCACACTTTGAAAACCACTGCTCTAGCCTATTCTGCTTTGACTTATATTTCGTGTAGGTCTACTCTATTTATTGATAGTTATTTATTCACCTCAGGTTGGGAAAGGTTCTTCACAGGTCAGGATTCAAATTTTCCATGAAGATTTATATTTTGGAGGGCCAGGGTCGGGATCTTGGAAGTGTGGAAGAATAAAAGAGTAGGATTGGAGGAAATATCTAGCCTGTAAATGTTCTGGGATCTTACAGGAAGCAATAGTGGATGAAACTGGTGAGAAGGACATATAGAGTGCTTTGCTTACAGTAGCATGCTCTTCTGAAACCCATACCCAGATAAATGGTGGAAAATGTACCGATGATTGTGCTGTGCACGGCCATTGTGGGTCAGAAATGTCTGTACAATACATTTCACCAAGGAGATCTCATTCATATTTGTTGAGCATATAGATTCTGGACAGCAACCAGCCTTTAAAGGTAACCTGGTGTCACGGGAATGTACTGTGTTAACACAAATCGGTATGATAGGTGCTGGATTTAAGCCCTCTTTATACAAGAAAATAAACTCGGCAGTGAAACTGTTGTCTTTTTGCCTTGCCTTTTTGCCATCATCAGCTTTAAAATGAGATTGGAATGTTGTAGAATGCTCTATGAATGCAAACACTCAACTTGTGCTGGCTCCTAATCAGTTAAATATCTAAGTGAAATGAAATGGTGTTTTCAGGAGCAGGAATTAATGCAAGAAAAATACCTGTTCCCTCTCACAGAGCATGTCAGAGGTGATGAAATGAATCAAGGGACGTTAGCAGAGCAAATAGATGCAGGCAGACTTGCATGAGACACATAGTGGAATTATGTGAATGCCTGGCATTGGCAAGGAAATGGTGACAGATATGTTGAACACAACCCTTCATTTATATGATAAACAGCTGAATTGTAATACTAGCGCTTGCCTTCCTTCCTCTCTCATTAGGCGGAGCTGTTGCATTAACCGTCATCCTTATATCCTTATGTTTATACCTCAGAGTTTCCCTCTGTTGACCAACAGAAAGGTTAATGTTAATGTTGTTGCACGTCACAAAGGCACGTCACCTCAACCCCTCCCCCTGGGTTAGGGTTTTTGCATATTAGAAACGGAGTTGGCGACACGAAAACTGCAATATAATGTTTGTGTAGTAATAATACTATGACATATTTTTTACATGTCTCCAGTACCAATAAAAAGACCTATAACATCGGGGCTTAACGGTACCACGGTCTTTAATAATTCAGCTCCGGGGCCTGTTTAATACCGGGGCTCGGTACCCATCCCTAACTGTAAGTGTGCAGATTGTTCACATTACATTACATTGCATTTAGCTGACGCTTTTATCCAAAGCGACTTACAGTAAGTACATTCGACCAGGAAGATACAACCTTGAAGAAAACAGAATCATATAAGTCAGGTTTCATAGAGCCAAACATTTCAAGTGCTACTCAACTGGCTTATAGATAAGCCAGTCCTTTATTAGTATATATAAGTATATATATGTATAAGTGCTCTGTTAGTAATTCTTTGTTAGTAATTCTATCGCTCGAAGTGGAGTCGTGCAACTCACATTGCACAGTGTGACTTTGTGAGTCACGGTGTAATTTAAAATGCTACTTGACAGCCCTATGCTACCTGCCCAGCATACACACATCCTTTACACAATTTCAGACCATGAATGTAATGTGACCATAACAAAATTACAATAACATGCATGGCTTCAATTAGACACTTGAGTTAGTCAGGGTGAAAATACTTATACCATGCCAGATGTAATTAACCTACCAACAGATTGTTTCAAAATGAGTTCATTCATGTCAATGTGCATCTTTGAGTGTGTCGTGCATGAAAAAATACATTTGTCAGTGTGCAAAATGATTGTTATTGTATATATATATATATAGACATAAGTTATTTGCTGCTTTTCCTCAGTTTTCAAAAGTGCAGAAAAATGAGTTTTGAAATTCATGCCGAGCACTGCTAATGAATCCCAGCACAAACGGAGATAGCACAAAAGAACAGAGAGGCAGGGAGAAAAACTCACAAGAAACACAAAGAAAGTTCAAGTCGTGTTTCAAGCCATCACAAGATGTGGGCGGAAAAATAGACGGACTGAAAATAAACAAGAAAAGGGTAAAGAAACAAAGTGCGGTTGTCAAGGTTGTAGGAGATCCTAAAGTTCTCCTAAATCTTTTTCCAGCACAATTCAAAAACAGTGAAAAAGTTGTTCTTTGGACACACTATGATCAAAAGTGATTTGTCCTATTTTCAAAATCTGTTATTCAACTTCACTGTGTTGACTCTATCGCCCTCCCATCCGCTACAGATGTACAGTTGCTTGATGGTGGTCGTTGACATAATGAGGAGCTTTCTTCCTGCACAGCACCTTTGATATGTTAAAGCAGTCAGACTCAACAACTGGCAGCAGCATCTGAACTGCACAAAATGAACCTTCTGGAAACTAAAGGGAGAGATAGGGAGAAAGATCAAGAGAGAGGGAGGAGTGAAACAGGGACAAATATAAGTCTATCTGGCCCCCACAGAGGGTTATGGATGAAGTAGAGACACTGCAAGATGCGCAACACGAGATACTCATTGTGAAGCTGACCGTTGAGCGGCCCGACCAAGCAAGGAGGCAGAGGCAAAACGTCCCAAATATAACCCGGTGTGGGCATTTATTAAAATCATAGACCCATGACTCACAGCCTCAATCTCGCTGTTCTCCCTGAACACAGTCAGCAGCCACAAGGATCTCACACACCAAATAAAACAGGAAACACAGAGCCTAAATACCCACACACTAATCAGCAATTAGACACAGGTGGGGGGGGGAGCAATTAGACACAGGTGAGGGGGGGGGAGACAACACAGGGCACCAGGTGAACACAATCAGGAGCAACAGACAAAACGGGTTTGGGGAACACCCCCAAACCAAACCACATGTGCAATGTTACAAGGCCCGAAGCCGTCAGTCCACAGTGACAAAGTTACCTTCGTCACAGACCTACTCATGGATGATTGACAGTGCCACTGGTATATCATTGGAACTCAGTGGCGAACCGTGTCTATCACAACTGGACTTTCTGTAGACACACACACCCCCGGCCGCCGCAACCCCCCGGCGTTATAATGTCCGTCTTTTCACTGAATTGTCGTCTTGAAAAGGGTACTCACAACAATTCCGCAACAACTTCATCTTCACCTGTTGCACTTGCCATTTCAACGTTAAAAACAATAAAACTGCATGAATTGCTTCGTTGCCTTCTAGAGTACCCTGGAACCGAGGGAAACTCTGAAAGAATACGCCCATTGGCTACAAATCAATATATGATTGGTTGATCAAACTGTCAGTCCAAACGTACGCTCTCATTCAGTGTAACGGCCAGGGCATTCGATCAAGGATGTAGAATAACTTGGTTGAAGGATATTCCTAGGGCTGCTCGATTATGGCAAAAATCATAATCTCGATTATTTGGGTCAATAATTGATATCACGATTATTAAAAACGATTATCCATTTACTTTGAAAACATCAATTTATTGGAGAAAAAAAAATGTGAACAGTATGTTTTTAACAGTTTATTACCCTGACCTTTAAGTATAATTCAACTGAAAAACCAAAAAAAAAAAAAAAATGATCGTTTTATTTCGATTACGTTGTTATCATAATCGTTGCAAGCCATAATCGTAATTGCGATTAAAATACGATTAATTGAGCAGCCCTATATTCTACCCAGAGACCCAGAACAAGATCTGATTGGTTGCTTTCTTTTCTAACACAAAACCACTGAAATGCGTAGTGCATGGTCCGAGAAGGACAAACAAATCAACGTAACACTGTAATATTACAGATCAACAACACAGATACGATTCTCATGTATTCATTTTATATACATTTTATTACATTTTATTAATATCATTAAATCTAAAATCATAATCATAAATTATAAATTAGTGTTCCAGGGTATTCTCTGAATACCTTGACGGTTCGCCACTGTTGGAACTAGATTTGAAAGGCTATGTGCAGCATGGCAGAGGAACTCCCACTGTGTGAGTGATTGGAGAGGTTAAGTAGAGATCAGGCTCCCTGCCTCACTCAGTGAAATATGATTTAAGTTCAAATCAAACAAGTGGACCACTGTGCTCCTTTGAAACCAAATAAAACCTTGATCCCTGCCTGAGCACGTCCTTTTAGCTCCCATTCTGAGGGTACAAAAGAAGCCTTTATTAACGTTCATTCAAATAATGTTGAATCTTCGATAGCCATTTGGGTTTGCTATAACATGGAAGCAAGCTAGAGGCAGATTAACAACCCACATTTGGAGCCAATCAATATGGGGCCTGTTGCTCAGCTTTTTTGAAGTTTTCTGACAAGAATGTTCTTCATTTTAACAGTCTGGTAAGTGTGGTTACACAATGGCGGACTCTCATTTTGTAAATTGTCAGCGCAGTCACATCTTTCTGTTATCTTTCTTTCATGTTATGAAAGAAAATACCTTCAAGTGCAGGTGTGGCAGTGTATTGAGCTTTACCAACACAACAATTAGAAAAGCATCTTCAAAATTGATGCATTCATCAAATGTGACCCGCTCTATCAAAATCAGTCGGAAGTTGCAACGGCTCATTTCAAAATAAACGTGGATTTGCGTAAAAAAATAGTTTTTCTGGGTTCGGGGGTTTTGTTTCTTTGAGTTATTCCCAAAATCACACGATAAATACATGTTTGAAGTTTGTAAAGGGAAGATGACAGCTCTCACTCACCACTGTGCTGTTCCGCAGCGCCGCCCCCCCTCCCGCCGGCTGAAATTATGAATGTAAGGTGTATAGTAATCATAGATAACACGGCAGGGTCCGTTACAGTTTGTTTTCATCTGATTTCAATTAAACAAAGGCTTGGCTTTCAGAATATTAAACTTGTTTCGGCAAATTCAGATGATAAATACAACTTTGAAAGCTTGTAACGGCATAATTACAAGCGGAGAACGGAGTAACTTGGCGTCACAGCAGGCAAAACAACAGCCGGTGTTTCTCGTGAGTGTTTTCCCCGGGAAACAAACACAATACACACGAATGCTAAAATACACAAACACACACACACGTATACACACACACACACTCGCGAGGTCCCCCCAGACCAGTAATCCAAACGAAAATATCTTCATCCATCCATCCATCCATCCATCTTCTCCCGCTTATCCGTGGTCGGGTCGCGGAGGTAGCAGTTCCAGCAGAGAGCCCCAAACTTTCCTTTCCCTGGCCACATCAACCAGCTCTGACTGGGGGATCCCAAGGCGCTCCCAGGCCAGTGAAGAGATATAATCCCTCCACCTGGTCCTAGGTCTACCCCTTGGTCTCTTCCCAGCTGGACGTGCCTGGAACACCTCCCTAGGGAGGCGCCCAGGTGGCATCCTAACTAGGTGCCCGAACCACCTCAACTGGCTCCTTTCGACGCGAAGGAGGAGCGGTTCAACTCCGAGTCCCTCCCGGATGACTGAACTTCTCACCTTATCCCTAAGGGAGACGCCAGCCACCCTGCGGAGAAAACCCATCTCGGCCGCTTGTATCCGCGATCTCGTTCGTTCGGTCATGACCCATCCTTCATGACCATAGGTGAGGGTAGGAACGAAAATGGCCCGGTAGACAGAGAGCTTTGCCTTCTGGCTCAGCTCTCTTTTCGTCACAACGGTGCGGTAAAGCGACTGCAGTACCGCTCCCGCTGCTCCGATTCTCCGGCCCATCTCACGCTCCATTGTTCCCCCACTCGAGAACAAGACCCCGAGATACTTGAACTCCTTCACTTGGGGTAAGGACTCATTCCCTACTTGGAGTGGACAGTCCATCGGTTTCCTGCTGAGAACCATGGCCTCAGATTTGGAGGTGCTGATCCTCATCCCAGCCGCTTCACACTCGGTTGCGAACCGATCCAGTGAGTGTTGAAGGTCGCAGACCGATGAAGCCATCAGAACTACATCATCTGCAAAAAGCAGTGGTGCAATCCTTAGTCCACCGAACTGCAGACCCCCTCCCCCCCGACTACGCCTCGAAATCCGATCCATGTATATTACAAACAGGATTGGTGACAAAGCGCAGCCCTGGCGGAGGCCAACCCTCACCGGAAATAGGTCCGACTTACTGCCGAGGATCCGGACACAGCTCTCGCTTTGGGAGTACAGAGATTGGATGGCCCTGAGTAAAGACCCCCTCACCCCATACTCCTGCAGCACCTCCCACAGTAACTCCCTGGGAACCCGGTCATACGCCTTCTCCAAGTCTACAAAACACATGTAGACTGGATAAGCGTACTCCCAGGCCCCCTCCAGGATTCTTGCGAGAGTAAAAAGCTGATCCGTCGTTCCACGACCAGGACGGAATCCGCATTGTTCCTCCTCAATCTGAGGTTCGACAATCGGCCTGACCCTCCTTTCAAGTACCTTAGAGTAAACTTTCCCGGGGAGGCTGAGTAGTGTGATGCCTCTGTAATTGGCACACACCCTCTGATCCCCCTTTTTGAAAAGGGGAACCACCACCCCGGTCTGCCACTCCTTCGGTACTGTTTCCGACTTCCACGCAACGTTGATGAGACGTGTCAACCATGACAGTCCCTCAACACCCAGAGCCTTCAGCATTTCTGGGCGGATCTCATCCACCCCCGGGGCTTTGCCACTGTGGAGTTGTTTGACTACCTCAGCGACCTCCCCCCGGGAGATTGGTGTTGATCCCCCGTTATACTCCAGCTCTGCCTCTAACATAGAGGGCGGAGTTGTCGGGTTCAGGAGTTCCTCAAAGTGTTCCTTCCAACGGCCCAACACTCCATCAGTTGAGGTCAACAACGTCCCATCCTTACTGTACACAGCTTGGATGGTTCCCTGCTTCCCCCTCCTGAGGTGTCGGACAGTTTTCCAGAACAACTTTGGTGCCGCCCGAAAGTCCTTTTCCATGTCTTCTCCGAACTTCTCCCACACCCGCTGCTTTGCCTCGGCCACGGCTGAGGCTGCTGCCCTTCGGGCCTGTCGGTACCTTGCAACTGCCTCAGGAGTCCCCCGGGATAACAAATCCCTGAAGGCCTCCTTCTTCAGTCGAACGGCTTCCCTGACCACCGGTGTCCACCAGGAGGTTCGAGGGTTACCGCCCCTTGAGGCACCTAAGACCTTGAGACCACAGCTCCCCGCCGCGGCTTCGGCAATAGAGGCTTTGAACACCGACCACTCTGGTTCAATGTCCCCAACCTCCACAGGAATGCCCGAAAAGCTCCGCCGGAGGTGTGAGTTGAAGGCCTCCTGAACTTGGGCCTCCTCCAGACGTTCCCAGTTCACCCGAACTACACGTTTGGGCTTACCAGGTCTATCCAGAGGCTTCCCCCGCCACTCGACCCAACTCACCACCAGATGGTGATCAGTTGACAACTCCGCCCCTCTCTTTACCCGAGTGTCCAAAACATACGGCCTCAGGTCCGATGATACGATAATGAAATCGATCATGGACCTTCTGCCTAGGGTGCTCTGGTACCACGTACACTTATGAGCATCCTTATGTTCGAACATGGTGTTTGTTATGGCCAATCCATGACTAGCACAGAAGTCCAGTAACAAACCACCACTCCGGTTCAGATCAGGGGGGCCGTTCCTCCCAATCACGCCCCTCCAAGTGTCTCCATCGTTGCCCACATGTGCGTTGAAATCTCCCAGCAAGATTAAAGAGTCCCCTTCAGGAGCCCCATACAGGACTCTTTCCAGGGTCTCCAAGAAGGCCGTGTACTCTGAACTGTTGTTTGGTGCATAAGCACACACAACAGTCAGAGTTTTCCCCCCCATAACCCGCAGGCGTAGGGAGGCGACCCTCTCGTCCACTGGGGTAGACTCCAACAAAGAAGCACCCAACCGGGGACTTGTGAGTATCCCCACACCCGCCCGGCGCCTCACACCTTGAGCAACTCCGGAGAAGAATAGAGTCCAACCCCTATCCAGAAGTAAGGTTCCAGAGCCGACGCTGTGCGTAGAGGTGAGCCCAACCAGATCCAACTGGTACCGCTCCACCTCCCGCACAAGCTCCGGCTCCTTCCCCCCCAGAGAGGTGACGTTCCACGTCCCCAAAGCCAGCTTCTGTCGCCCGGGTCTGGTCCGTCGAGACCCTCTGCTTTCACTGCCACCCTTTTGGCAGCGCACCCGACCCCATCGCTGTTTCCCGTAGGTGGTGGGCCCGCGGGACGGGGAAGCGGAGGTGTTGTCCACGTTGCCTTTTCGGGCTGTGCCCGGCCGGGCTCCGTGGCAAGCCCGGCCACCAGACGCTCGCCGACGAGTCCTCCTTCTGGGCCTGGCTCCAGAAGGGGACCCCGGGCTTCCTCCGGGCCGGGTATCCTCACTTCTATGTTCGTCTTTCATGAGGTCTTTTTGAACCAATCTTAGTCTGGCCCCTTGCCTGAGACCAATTTGCCATGGGAGACCCTACCAGGAACCCAAGGTTCCAGACAACACAGCCCCCAGGTTCATCAGGGCACACAAACCTCTCTACCACGGTAAGGTGCTGGTTCTTCAGAGAGGCGAAAATATCTTCCCTCCGTAGTATTTTTATCATTTGCTAATAATCAATCAGATGGATGGATTCCAGAGAAGAGGACACTTTAAAGGCTTTTTTCTCAAAATGATGACTCGGTGACAGTCATTATATAATGTGACATATTTTGCTTAATATTTGGAGTACAACAACAATCCTGATATCATTACAATGCTAGGAATCTCCTCTTTCCTACAGTGTACTATCAAAATGTGTCTTCGGGTCAATGCGACTGATTTCGATGGGGCAGCAGGTCACAAATATGTTGGCATTTGAGTTGCATTTATATATTGAAGGAAATGTGAAGAAATGCTTATTAGCACAGCAAGCGGTAACAGCTTGTATGCAGCACTTCCCTAATTCGTTTTAAATAGCAGGGCGGTATCAATCATATACAATTACAGTTAAACTAACTAATGGGGGGAAAACATGAAATCAAGTGCTACAGCTCAAGACTCGAGGAACTTGAGTGGTTTGAAGGAGATGTTTGCACACCAAAAAATTGGAATGGATCAAGAAAATTGCAATCTATGCATTTCTAAATGTTTCAATTATTCTTGTTGTCAATGTGAGACAGGGTTATTAAGTAGGCTGACGTAAAAGAAAGGATTTCATATATAGTCTCAATATAGAGAAACATAGCCCATAACGACAAGTAAAAAAATGCCTTGAAGACCAAGATATAGCTCTTTGAGATTTAAATCGGGACATCCCCATCTTCTATGAACCTACACGGAATAAATGTTAATAAATGTTGTGGCATTCCTATTGTAGGACATCATATCATAAAGACGGAGTCAGAGAGTTGGCTGTGGATGATACCTCCATACCTTGAAATTCCTTTATACTCGGCCTATGTTACTGCAAAGGGCTAAACTTCCTGCATGTGGGTGTATGGCATGTTTGAAGATATACCATGATTTCCTGAGGGATAGCTAGTGTTTGACATCATGGATGTGTGACTTTACCATCCTCGTGAGACACCTGTTCTTAACAGCAAAGCCATTTCCCACAGTGAGCAGTGCTAGATCCTTCTAAAATGGCATAACTTGTATAATAAGTGTG
>CALSBZ010014125.1:460320-471847 GCA_943591055.1 Gobionotothen gibberifrons
GCATTGTTAGCTACAGACACCCGGGTGTAAATAGCATTGTTAGCTACTCGGGTGTAAATAGCATTGTTAGCTACAGACACCCGGGTGTAAATAGCATTGTTAGCTACAGACGCCCGGGTGTAAATAGCATTGTTAGTAAATCAAGCTCACCTAAAAAATGTTGGGGTATATCTCAACTTCAAAACCCTGAATACAGAGATATGATGCTTGAAGTATAGAGATAATATTATCTATCATGTCTTGTAAAAAATGACTCACATTTGTTTTTGTTAAAGGGGCAAGGAGCTCACACAGACAGTGTGTATTGTTTCCCCCTTAATGTTTGTTTGGATCAAGGGCTCTCAGTCTGGTTTTCAAATATTTGCAAAACTTGCCTCTTGAGAAAGAGTGAAAACAATGTTTTTCACACCCTACAATTGTTGAATTAAGGGGAACAACAGAGCAAAAGTGCATCTATTTCCAAAATAACTAAAGCAAATTGGCATTTTCCAACAAAACTGTCTTAAAAGGCTTCCATTAACTATTACAGTGAAGTAAGGGTGCCTTGAAGTGGGCGGTGTTACCACAGATCTCCTCAAAGCTGAAAGAGTGACATTTGGTCCCTCTCCACTTGGATCTTCCTTTATATTATTAATACCTCACCCAGGAGAGGGAGTTGCCTTCAGCGAGTATCAAAGGCCTGTGCAGACTCAGCACTTCCTCCTTTATTAACAAAGCGACTCTCAGATTGAGACTGCACATCACGTACCATCAAGTGCCAGGAATGTAGCCTGGATCTAACTCTTTGATAAGTAAGTAAAGACTACATTTTTTTACTACATTTTATTGGTTTAAAATTGTGTTTCTACTTTTTCCAATGTTCACCTTTTAGAGTTAAATGTGTATGATCGACCGTTTATTTTTACCTAGTGGCCTTTACTGCTCACATTTGACCACCTCACACCAACATATACAATACCGTGATTGTGAGTGTGGTTGCCAAAAATAGGGAAAAGTTCAGTACATGTTTATGCAAAAGACAAGAAAAATGTCTACCCTACCTTTGAGAATGAGTTGTGCTGGTAAAATACATTTGCATTATGAGGGAAACTCTGTTTCTAACTAAATGTACATAGAAAACGTGTTATGTGCAATTAAATGGAAATGTATCACCTGTGTGCCTCATTTGAGGGGGGTCCAGGTAAGCATATTGTAGCCAAACATATCTAAACTATTACCATTTACTATACAGCTTTAAAAATAGCAATGGTTTTCTGAAAGAGACGGCAGGCAGTATTTGCTATGGCAACAACGTTTACATGTCTCCACCGAGAAAAATATCCTGCAAATCCTCACCTCTTCCACCACCTTTTCTTAACACTTCCCATAAGTGCCTTATGTTGAGCATTAAGCTCGATTGAAGCATAAAAAAGAGCAATCAGAAAACAGTAAATATCTCCTCTGTTAGATGAGATTAACAGGAACTTAAGAGCTGCAAAGCTACTCCGAGTTGAACATGGGGAGCATTCTGAACGTCATGTCATTTCTTTAAATAACCAATTATTCTGAGTAAATGAATTTTCTATGATGCTGAAGCAGCTAAGATGAGAAAAGGAACCATCACAGTTTTAAATAGAAATAGGTTGCTACAGTAAAGCATGAACACTGCTAGTGGGAACTTGCAGTCTAGCAAAAATAAGTATAAGTCGCAGCAGGTCCCTGTCTCTCCCTGTAACTAACACACTACAAGTTACACTCTTCTGAACATAAGGGATGACCTTATTCAAATATCCCAACATTTAAAAGCATTACATCTAATGGGAATGGGCTCATTAGATTAACATGTTGAACCATCTCACTTTGTGCTTTTGGAAAATATCTGCACTGCTGAATGGATTTCTTTGGGCTGAAATATGTTTCCCTTTTGGTCATGGAAAATATCCAATACCACGATACTTCTGAATAAATACATGATATTGACATTGCAACAATATAGCAGGGTTGACAATGCCTGCTTCCTCATAATATAACTAATCAGTAATATGGATACAATGGTTTATTAACTAAAGGTAAATAATAGAACAGCTACAACAGTCTTGTAATACAATAAAATAGTTCATAAAATTGCACGCTTTCCTCTAATGTATTCTAGACAAGACAATATAAAGTCTCATATCACGATAATGATGTCATATCAATATAACGCCCAGTCCAAGGTAACATTCGTACCAGAAATGTGAAATCAGATGCCTCCTTTGACAGCAACCCACATGCCTAAGAGAGCGTCTAACACACAGAGTGGCGAGGTGACACTTTCTACCTACTGGGACTCAGTGCTTATTTACCCTTTATAAGACATAATGAAATTAAAATATGAATAGGAAAGCTCTCTAAAGATGACATAAACAGTTTAAATGTTTCCTCATGCTCACATGACAGCTGAGAGGTGCTCGAGCCAGCGGAGGAATTCACAACATTAAAGCTCATTAAGGCCCTATTGTTACCCAATTAAAATGAATGATTGCTTCAGGAAATACTGTGAAGAACTATGAACACCACTATAAGGGCTTAGTGAATGCAGTTTATATTAGCAGTATTCTTTACTCCTCCACTCTTTTCCCAAAATTAATTTAGATGCAATAAGTGAGCTAAATGAAAGAATATCACCGGAGGTTCTCGCAGGGTAGGAGATCCCAGGTGGTGCTTTACCGTCGATCCACAAGGCACTAAGTTTAACAACCGGGTAGAAAATGTGGCTGCTCTACTCTGCCGGTGTAAAAATAAAACTCATTATATACATTTTGTTTAAAAGCCAAAAAACTGCTCTGCTTCGAGAACAAAAACTGTTGAAGAGCGAAAGTTGGTGTTGTAAAATCAAGTTTTAATTAGTGATGTGAGAAAAATGTAAATTACAAATGAGAGACACTGTCCTGCATGTGCAATGCCCTCTGTTCAAGTAAATCGTAGAGGTTCCTCAAGTTTTTGTAGGTCCATTATTTTGGCCATTTCATCACCTCACTTGGGATCACACTAAGAATAACACAAGTACTTTTACAAAAAACGCTGATGGGAGACTTTCTGAAGTTTATTAGAAGTTTTAAGTTTTGACGACAATCAGGAACACTATACATTGGCTGAGGTGTATGTATAGTGTTCCTGATTGTCGTCAAAACTTCTAATAAATTTCAGAAAGTCTCAGAACGAGAATTCAAAAATCACCCATCAGCGTTTTTTGTAAAAGTACTTGTGTGGCTGAGGTGTAGATTCATGCCTCCAGGCATCTGTGACTTTGACCCTGAGTTTCTCAATAACCCACAAAAGTTGAAGAGTTACACTATCGCCACACTGTCGATAGGCGGCTGTATTAATGCAATAAAAATGGTCACCTTGTCTCGCTTTTCAGACACTTTTTCCTGCTACCATCTGGCTGATCTATGTCATTTTCATTGCCTGAGGAGTGGGGGAGATTTGAAACTAATCCGCAGAATGTGATTTCCCTTGGACCTGCTGTCTCAAAGGTGCAGATAATTTTACAGCAAAAAAAACATCTTCGAGACAAAAGAGTTAGTACTATGAGTCTGTTCACAGAGGCCCAGCCCAAAGGCTTGACCTTGTGAAACAAAAAGTGTGCAACAGAGAATCTAACGGAGTGGTGAGAAGCAAAGGCAAACCATAGTGTAAGTGTAGGAGAAGAATAATAATGTTGGTGCAATGTTGACTTACAGAGTTTATTCTACCCAAAGGACCAATTATAGACATATACATGTACCTTTTAAGTACATCAGATGCATAAAAGAAGAGAGTAATAAAACCTAGTGACCTCAGAAACAGCTCAAATCAAGGTGGGAGTTTTTACGGCCATCCACACGGCAGCTTGCGTTGCTTCAACGGAGACGCTTCCCATTCACTTTGAATAGGGTGACGTCACGCTTTGCCGAACTGCATTGTGGTTCCGTCGCATTGCTTTGCCTCCCTTGCTCGCTTCGAGAGTTGAGTTCGAGAGTTCAACTTTTCAAGCGTCGACGGAAGCACCAGCCAATCAAATCCTATGCCAGTACAAGCTCTCGCCAATCAAACCGCGTGCTTGTGTGTCCAGGGCAGGAGATTAATGTGATTGGTTGTTGGTCGCACGCCAGACACGCCCACCGGCAAGCTTCAACGCACGCTGCCGTGTGGACGTACCGTAAAAGCTGAACAGTTCATATAAGCATGCCCTTTCACAGCAGGCTGGATCTTTAATAATTCTGCAATTCAACAGTACCATACAACCACCAACTGCTTGACCATAGTCATATAATAGTATTTACAGCAACAGAAACAAATCTCAGCTGTGAGAATTTCACACCTTTCCTGTTTCAGACTCGTTTAGCAGAGCTCTCATACTTCAGCTGCCAGAATAAAAGGTGTTGAAAAAAAGGGATGATACACCCATTACTGTGATGGGCTGTATAAGCTATAATGCATTTTGGGCCTTCCATATGTTTTTACTCTTCTTACAGTCAGCTTTTGAGCCCGTACAAACTCCAGTAACAGTTTTGGTCTTGGTTGAAAAAATAAAAATACAGCTTCATCTTCTGAAAGAGATTAACATACGGAGATCAAATGTCTACTGGAACTTTTTTTTACAGTCTCATTAAAAGTAGAATGACAGTAAGAGGTTGAATAGATGTATGTGAGGGGTCCAGTCAGTGTGAATTCTGAGTGATACGTTTTGTATTCCTCCCCGTGACTTCAGGGAGCCTCAATCAGGAAACTCACTGTAACTCAGGCAGCTATCAGAGCTGAGGATGACACTTCAGACACCCAAACTGATTTAGCAGTTCATACACGCAGATAACATTATTGATTACTTCAGATTTTATAACATGTTATCAAAGTTGAAGCGTACTCTTTATGAGCCAGTTCACTGCGGAGGAAATAAAACATAGAAGAGCAGAGATGTATTGCCACGGTATATATGGCTGTCAAAGTAATATATCATTTACTGCGGTTATGATTGATACATGTTGCTAAAAAGAGTATTTTTCATTCGTCCTATATTGTAACTTATGGATGTTTTTTTTATATTGACCAATAAATACTGATTTACAAGACTGTTTGTTCACACTACAATGTTTAGCTTCACATGATGGTTTGTACACTGTCTCCGGATAGGACTTGGGTTGTGGTTGATTAGTCTCTTTTGATAATGATGACCTGGAAATACAAAGTGAGATAAGATATGATAAGAGCTGGAGCAGTGTTTCCGCCAGACCAGGGCTGAGAGGGCATCCACCCCGAGAGCGGTAAAAACTCACATTTAAAATTTTTTGGACGCCCTCGGCTCGAATGACGACAAGACGCCCCCCTGGCGGAAAACGCTAGCTGGAGTAATTCTCAAAATGTTATGGAAAGGTGCATCAATGTTTTCTTTGTTATTTTCTTTAGCACCTACATCATAAATATTGTTTATATATTATTGAAAATGAATACTTTCTTATCACATAATGCATACGTTTACCCACACATAAATACAAGAGAGTGATACAAATTATGTGCCTGTACAACTTTATTGTCTTAGGCTTGAAAATAGCCAATTATTTTGCATGGGATACTATCTCGATTACAATACTATCTTTTTAAGTATAAACCATTGGTAGGGTTTGGATTTCTTTGATTTCAAGATAGGTCTCCATTTATTTATAATCTCCCAATTATGTAGAACGCAGAATCATGTCCGCAATATGACATTTCTTCAAAAAATGTCAACACAGCTCAAATTGATATAATCTAGTTCCAAAATGGAAAACATTAGCGTCACACACAGACACACGGCTGCAGACTACTGAGCACCGACCTTGGGTTAAAAGGTAGGAAAGAAGGAAGACAAACTAAAGGAAGAATAGCCCTTGCCACCTTAAGGACAACGTTATTAGTTACAGGAGGACTGGGGGAGACATGCACTGCAGAGTGTTATTTCTCTCTCCCCCTATCAGTGGTCTCATCTCTCTGTATCTCACTCCTGCCCTGTCTAGCTCACTTTTCTAAGGGAACTCGTTATCTGCTAGCAGAGGAGTCTTTGGTCTCGCAGAGGCCAAGGGAAGGATCATTGGCTCTGGATGTGAATGTGTCATACGGGCACTTGAAAGAGAAGGGTCTGATGCCATAATAAAAGCATTAGTGGGATGGAAGGACTGAAAGGCTAAGACAGGATGAAATACAATGTCAAGAGAGCCAGAGGTGGACCAGGGAACAATATGTGTGGGAACATTTTTTTTTTCTTTCTCAAGCTCCTTGCTTATTAACTATTGTATATCCTCCCTTCCTTCCATGCCCTCTCCTTCCCTTTCTTTCACCGCACCTTTTTGTCCCGTTACCTTGTTTTTATCCACTTTTCTTCAGTTTCAATTCCGCTTCCTTTTTAACCCTCTTGCGTCCCTTAGCACTGAATCACAGCAGGCAAGCTAAATACATTGAGTGCCAAAGAAAGAAAAAAAATTATATTCCCATTAAAATCTTGGCTGCTCTCATTGTTATCGACATGGCAAAGATCCTTGCTGCTGTGACGACAAACAGTAAAACTGGAGCTTGAATATGCGCACACACACACACACACACACACACACACACACAGACTTCTTTGAGAATGGTGTTGGTATCAGCAGTCTTTCCTTCAAAACACATCCACCTATAGAGAAGGTCTGGTGCTGGCTTTGTTGGGGTCTCTTGACAGCCACCCTATCCCCTTGTGTTCCCATGAGAGTATATCAAAGCTTTGAAGCTCCCTTTGGATCACACAGAGCCAAGCTGTGTTACTGAGGCAGCTGTGTGTACATATGCATACTGAGACAGTGTGATGTTAAGTAAAGACACCCAGCAGGCACACACACAAAAAACACAATATTGCACGTAAAGTACTTACAAGCACGAATAATACACACAGCCAGCTGAATGCACCATGAAATGGAATGGATGGGCTGCTGTTCCGCTTATTGGTTTCACAGGGTGTGAGTGTAGCTTGTGATTGGGAATGAATGCGCAGATTACTGTGCGTTAGCAGGTGGGGGGGATAGTGTATCAGAAAGAGACAGGAGAGAGACTGCCATCCTCGTTTGGTGGGGATGAATGATGCAGTGAAAAATATATGTTTCACCACTGATAGGTACAACAGAACGAACCATTAAACAAGTACTTTCAAACTGCTCTGTGAGCCGCTGTCAAAACCACCGAAAACATGAAAGTTCAGCATCCAATCATATCAAATCATTTGACTTTGAAATTGGAACATAATGTCCATTTTGCTCTCCAAATATATGCGTGTATCTCAGAGGCCGACATTAACCTATACAGTAAAAATGAAGATGGTCTCCTGTATCCGTTTGTTACCAGCTGGGCTATTAAAAGAAATGCAATCTGCTCGAAAACTATATTAAATTCAACACGAGAGCTCAGTAACCCAACCAAACCACATGATACCAAATGTACCCTGTTTTTTTTATTTTATTGTAAGGTAAATAAAAATGGTCATCTGCTGCCACTGTCACATTATAACTTTTATAAATCACAATTTACACAGAATCAACATCTGTTGGTTATTATGCATGTGTTAACATTCCCAGTAAGCAGTGCCATTGGGAGGTTTATCAAGCAGACTTTTTTAAAAGTCTGAGTATCAGCAATCTGCAAATAAAAAAAAGAGTGCACGTGTACATTCAGACTTTAGTTCATATTGTCATAGTAACTGACCTTTGAACTATTAATCTTCCCACTCAATTCATTGGATTTAGGTCAATTTCTGTTGGAGCAATGGATTTCTGAAACTTTACAAATGGTTCGTTTTCTAATGTTGACCAGGAAGGAAATATAATAATTTTAAATGGATTTTTGTTTACAAAAGTTCATCATCAGATATACATTGTTTAATATCTAACATAAAAGTGAATGAAGGGTTTTGTCTAGACCGGCTATCTTTCGACATGCGCCCTCATACCAAAATGCAGATTTTCCCCATAAAATGTTAAAGTGATGCCAGAAAACAATATGTATGTTCGTCAAAAACGGTATAACTACTAAAATATGAAAATTGTGTCAAATAGATCGTCAGACGGCATAGAGAGCTTAGTTATGGAGCTCCGAATAAATAGGGGATCGATGTCCGGTCGGTCTGCCGGGGGGCAGGCAGCAGGCTTACACTGAAACTGTGATTTCTGAATTAGATTGTTTCTTTTACTGTCCTTTTTGCTGTAGATTAAGTGAAGAAACCCTAACTCTGGATTTATTTGTAGTTTGAGGTGCGATACATGACTCAGCAGCTTTAAGACATGAAGAAACTATTATTATTATATTATATTATTATATGCATTATTTTCGTCTTAAAGTGGGAGGGCTATAATTTTGTCCGGAAGTGACGTTAGTGCCCTCATACTAATGTATGACGCACTGCGTACACCAGCAATACAAATGTTGAACTTGATTGGACGGGCTAGTAGGGAGTTCGCTTTTGATAAAAAACAGTTACTTTGACTATCCTCCTTTGGTGTTAATTTCTCTTGGATGCACAAGCATTTGTTGGTTGGATTGCAGCTGGCTGCATGGTGTGTATGTCCTTTGATAGCATGACATATTGATCGAAAGAATCCCACTAGGGCTGCTCGATTATGACAAAAATCATAATCACTAGGGATGCACCGAATATTCGGCCACCGAAAATTATCGGCCGAAAGGGCCTTTTTAACCATTTTCGGCCGATAATTTTTGGTTCGGAAAGGGTTTTAGGACCGAAAAAATATCACTGAATGTCAGAGAACAGGGTTACGTTGGTAACCTAACGTGTTGTTGTGATGACGTAATCAAAACGTGGCGACAAGCACGGTGCGCGACCATGCTCGCGGCTCACAGCCAACATGTCTGCCGCTTGGAGATATTTCTAAATATCAGAGAAAGAGGCGCGGATTGCGATTTGTAAAATGTGTTCAGCTGACATTTCTCGAGGGGGTGTAACTGCAAAGACTTTCACCACTTCGGGATTACTCCACCACTTGAAATCAAAACACCCGGACAAATATGTGGAGTATGATCAAATCACTAGCGCACAGAAAAAAAGAAGCACCCCGACTCCTTCTGTGGCGGACCTTTTTGAAAAGGTTCCTTTTCCTTAATAAGTAGACAAGGCTGGCTTATCATAAGCTTATCTAGTTCTACATGTCTACTCTATACCCACTTTCCTGAACAAGGGGGAAATGACAGCAGCACAGTGTTCAATATATTGTACTTTCGGTATCTAAATGATACAATGTTGTTTACATTGCTCATGAGGACAGACCACCTTATTTGCAGATTCTTGAAATTGTATTTAATTTAATTTGTAATTGATTGTGGATTTTGTATCCAGTTTTCACTTTATGTATCTTTATACAATGTTTACTACTTTGCTTATGAGGACAGACAGCCTTATTTACAGATTCTTGAAATTCAATTGTAATTTCATTTGTAAATAGTTACATTCATGTGGATTTATCCAGTTTGCACATTTGTATGCATGCACTTTCTGTGCATTTCTTGTTGTTGAAGGCCTGGCTGTTACAGTCTTTATTTACACTATTTTGTTGTAGGCCTACTGGCCTAGATGTGTATGCAGTTTTAAAGCACCTTGGCTTTGTTCTGAATGCACTTTGTTGTAGTTATCCTACAGAGAAAATAACATGCACTTGACTTGGAATTAATGTACTGTATGCATTCAAAAGTGCTGAATAAATGTTTTATGGACCCATAATAGTGATTATTAATTAAGTTAAGTTTTGCCATAATCATGTCTTTTTCCATAATCAGGTAGCTGAACAACATTGGTAAAAAATGTATATATTATATATATATATATATATATATATATATTTCTATTAATCATTTTCGGCCTTTCGGCATTCGGTTTTCGGCCAACTGTTTCCTATTTTCGGTATCGGTTTCGGCCAAGAATTTCCCATTCGGTGCACTCCTAATAATCACGATTATATATTTTAGCCAATATTGATATCACGATTACGATTATTCATTGACTTTGAAAACATCAATTTATTGAACTTAAAACAAAAAATAATAATAATTTGAACAGTATGTTTTTAACAGTTGATTACCCTGAACTTTAATTATAATTCAACTGAAAAACCAATACAAAAATAATTTATACATTTATATCTACATTTAAATAAATAATATCAAAATAATAAATACCAATAAAGAAGATCAACAAATATTTTGGAGCGCACTTCCACAACCTACTAAACATAGATAAATATGATAACTAATGTCACTCACAACCTGTAAAATTGTACTGCTACACGCAGTACTCTTACTTTGGTAACCCCTTATCCAGAAACCGGAAGTAGCTAAGAGGCTCTGGCTTGACGAGGTTAGTAAAAGTTGACTGGACGCTAGAGCTGACCGGAGAATAAAGACACGGCAACTAAAGCTTCCCTTGTAACGTGTTTATATGGCTTTATTAAACAGACTGCAAGTCACAACACAACCTGGCCGAGAGGGCTTTTAGGGAGCGGCGAAAGTGCACTCGCGGGCAGGATGTATAACGGAAGACAAATTGAGAGCATCAGTGCGAAAGGGAATGCAGCAAAACAATTGTTTTTATTTCGATTAGGTTGTTTTCGTAATTGTTGCAAGCCAAACTCGTAATCGAGATTAAAATACAATTAATTGCACAGCCCTCAATCCCAAACCACGGCACCAGGGGAGTGTCCAGCGAGGCGGCGAGGACCAGCAGAAAGGCTTTCAGAGTGAAAAACACCACATATCACACTCCTATCCCCGTCTCATTTAGATGGTCCTCAAGGCCCCATCAGCACTGAGTTTTATCTCCCTGTTATCACAGCAGCCTGGCCTCAGACTCATCTGAGACAGGGACACCAAACAGTCTTCCTCCAGTCTTTATGACTGTCTGTGGGGGAAAGCGACACATCTGCAACTGTTTTAAACTTTTAAACTGCAGATGGGAGTTAGATGATAGAGGTCATATGACTATTCTGCTACATACAGGGTGACGCTTTAAAAGTTGAGGCCTAGATGAATCAGCACTTATCCCTACTTTTAGTTTAACTCCAATTCCATTCATCATGCTTTTCTGTTGTCGGCAAAAGTATTTGAAGGACTCATTAGTTACGAGGCCGTTCCACGGAGACAAGCCTCAAAGTCAAACCTGTTCAGGAAAACTTGCTTTTATGACTTTTTTCAGACTTTGAATTACTGAAAAGTTTCGCATTTAATTGAGGGCAAAATGGCAGCTGCAACTTTAGCTCATGGCTGTGACTTACAATTATTAATATTCCTTTACTAAAGTGTTGCATTAACTTAAAGGTCCCATGACATGGCCATTTCTACTGATCATAATTCCATTGTTGAGGTCTACTACTGTAGAATAGATTTACATTTTGCAATTTTCCAAACTCACATTGGTTTTCTCATACAGCATCTCTGTATAGTATGTGTATTCACTGAGGGGAATGCAGCAGCCCCATCTGCGAGGCTCCACTAGCACCCGCATCCCCCCCCCCCCCCCCCCCCC
>CALSBZ010014125.1:475517-514088 GCA_943591055.1 Gobionotothen gibberifrons
ATGCCTGAAATGAAAATATCAACTTCCCCAAGAAGTGCCTCACTCCCGCACATAGACTGCTCCCGCACCAGATGCCTTCATTAAAACGGGCGTAACGTAATTACGGTAATTACCCCTAGTTGAGCTGCAGTGCTATATTTCGCCACACAGCCTGATTGTGGCGCTGTTTGACCAATTTTAACGAAAATAAATCAAAAACGAAATAAATACAGAACATTTCAGATTGCAAAAAGTGTTTTAATTCATTTATGTAAATGACAATTAAATGAAAAACGAAGAGAGCCTGGATTGCCTTGGAGAAAAAACCCATCCATTAAAAACACATTTTTAAATATTCTTACCTATGGACATGATCAGCAGATTTTTACTAAATTCTAAGCAAAAATCTCAAAAGAAACACCTGTTTGTTGTGATCAAAAGTATTATTACAGCTGTTTTACAAATAATATGTTGGGGTCATGTTGAGAGTTCTGGCCAGGTTTCAAACTGAATTAGGCTGTGCCACATTTCAAATATTTTCTAATTACATTTTTTCTCCATCGAACCCTGAGGTTCCAATTCACCTATTTGGTCAGAAAACACAAAACATTAAACCCCTTCATGTAAGCCAGGGGAATTTACCTTTGAGAGAACCAGTAAACAGCACATGCACATGAAGGGCACACCCAGTAGGTCGTGTCATGTGGCACTGGTGCCAGGGCGAACAAGACTGATGGAGGGAGAGCATGATGAAGGTGAGAGCATGCCATCTGTGCGGCTCTCGCAATTTCTCACCTCACTGATGCACGACACATTTGCACAACTCCTTCTCTCTTCTGCTTCCAACCTTCTCTCGGTCTTCTCTCAAGTTGGCCACCATCCATCTGCATCTGCACCAGTCTGCTTCACACACTCTCTTGTTGTTCTGCAAATGTAATTTCCTGTACATACTTTCATTTGCTCAGCACTGAGTAAAACAATTGAAAGAACAACAGTACTTGTAACGGTGCCAAATTGATTGGAGGGTCACTTGCATCAAAAGTCAGAATGAAGAAATCTCTTTTCACTTTACTGTGTATGGAGAGGAAATGGATGGAGGGAAAATGGGTAGAGAGTGACTTCAAATCAGTGCCCCACAATCACTGATGGCAAAGAAGAGGTCAGCATCCAGGGATGGGCATAGATTTTATCTGAAAAGCTGTCTTGGAAAGAACTGACAATTTCCTGTGCACAAGCCCCTTTACCAGAAGCAGTGCAACAGGGAGAAAATGTGGAAATGAGCTCAGAGAGACTGGATGAGAGTATTAGAGTGAAAAGAAGATAATGAGAGGAAACAATATAAATAATGAATGAAAGGCAAAGAGATTTTATACCAGGAAGAATACAGATATTCTTTAAACCATTTGGTCTCAGACAGAACAACACAAGTTCTCATTCGTAATACTTCGTTCGATGTCTCACTATGGGATGCGCCTCATCGCGGAGCAAACAGAAGCATCAATCTCATTTACGCCAATTCTGATTGGCGGGTGATCTCAACGTCATCGTCAGGGAAATCCACCCCCTATAAGTAGCTTGCGCCACGACGCATGCGTCATTCAAACACCTCTTCTCGCTTCAGAGCTCATCTCTCATCGGCAGCCGCGCAGCTTAACTGTCCACAGGCGGAACCAAGCTATCCCCAGCTAAATTCTGTCGACGGGCGCTCGCGAGCTACCTTTAGATATTCTTCGAAGAGAAGATTGTAGGTACTAACACACCAGTTAGTACCACATTCGACCTCACCTTTTTTCCTTTTCTCCGGAAATCGAGAGGTAAGGTTTTGACTTCAAGCTAGCTGCACACCACGCCACTAGCTTGACTTCAAGCTAGCTGCACACCACGCCGCTAGCTTGTCTCCCTCGCTATGCGTACCACAACGGCGAGGACGTTTTCTTCTTCTCACACCAGAGAAGAAAAGGATTAAGGGCTATTAACACACCAGTTAATACCCCTCTCGGAAATAAATCTACGCCGTCGCTTTTCTCCGGACTAAGGATAAGTTGTTATTTTTTCCCCAGCAACTTTCCTGCTAAGAGCGGGTCCTCTCCACGCCGTCACCATGGCAGGCAAGATGGACACCTCTCTCCCTCACACCAGAGGAGCCGGGAACTCAGTTGCAGGGCTCTGTAGCTGTGGGTTCAAGATCTCGGACACAGACACACACCAGGTCTGCTCGTCCTGCCTCGGGCTGGAACACGCCCAGGAGGCTGTCGAGAACCCCGGCTCGTGCGGACATTGCTCCCGCATGTCCCGAAAGAGCCTCCGCCGACGGCTAAAAACTAGCCTGGCGAGGTGGGACCTCCTCACGTACTCTGATGCGCCGGATGGCTATCAGGACACGAGGACGTCCCCCGCTAGGATTGAACCCTGCACTGTGTCGGTCTGGGGCCCATCAATGGCGGCAGCTGCGAAACCGAGTCCCACCCTGTCTCAGGCTGGTACTCGGTAGCGGCTGGGGACGTGAGAATGGGACCCTACACTAGACCAAGCTGGGGCCCTTGGCTGGACCTCACCATGGCCACACTCACGATAGATACCCCGGAGCCAGAAGACGCGGAGAACGAAGAGGATACCTCTGAGTCCCTGCTCTCTGACTCGGAGGAGCAGGAAGAGGAAATCTTCACGCCACCGGCTCGGGCTGCAATGCCGGGAGCGATGGCTGCTCCCCCAGGCGACAGCACACCAACTTCGCCATGTCTCAGCCAAATGTTCCAATGTTCTGAATGTACTTGAAAGTATTTGTTTTACTTAAAAACAAAGTGTTATAGTTTACAGAAGGTCTACCTACCTATAGGCTACCTGAATCTCTGAAATGTACTATATTCCTAAATATGCTATTGCTACACTTTATGGCAAAAATGTCACTTTTCTGTTGGTCTTGGTTAAGTACCACCTTGAAAAAAAGTAAACAATGTTTTGTTGCTTAAGCTTATGTATTCAGTCCTTATTCAATGGTATACTAAAATCCATGTGAAAAAAATTGCTTCTCACTGTTCTCAGGTCAAATATTTATATGCGATTAAAAATGCGATTAATTTCGATTAATTAATTACAAAGCCTCTAATTAATTAGATTAATTTTTTTAATCGAGTCCCGGCCCTAGTTATTTTCTGTATAAAACATTTCCGCTGACGCATCCAGGCTCAGGCCGAGGGCGCAGCTTGAAATAATGAAAGAAAAAACTATAAAAAAACAATAAAACCAATAAACAGCCCGCCATTTGTTCACCTTTTGAGAGCAGCTACGGCATCTCTCAAAAGGCGGACATTGGAACAGGGTCTGTGAAGGCACCTTCGCCGTGCGCATGCGTAGTGGCGAAAGGGGTTTTAAAAAAGCCAACGCCACCGCACCTGCGCAAGTGGCGTCGGGGTTTTGAAGCCACCTCAGTCACGTGCTGACGCAGTGACGACTGGGGCTGTGGAGTCTCCACTGTCACGTGCAAATGCCGTGTCGGCCGAGGCTCTGAGGCCACCACTATCACGTGCTAGCACGGTGGTGGCTGATGCTGTGGAGCCTCCACTGTCACGTGCAAGATGCAGTGTCAGCCGAGGCTCTGAGGCCACCACTATCACGTGCAAGCATAATGCCGGCTGTCGCTGTGAAACCTCCGCTATCACGTGTAAAACGTAGTGACGGCTGAAGTTGTTAAATAAACACAGACACCACACGCATGCGCAGTGTCGGTGGGAATTGTCGAAATAGGGTACTGCCGTGCTCAGTCACTAAAGGACCCCGAGAACGCGACAAGAGAGAGAGTAGTGGTCACTATGAGGTAGAGACCATTGCTTTGGCTTATACGAGTCGGAAATTGCGGGCACCTTCGGGTGGCGTGCTCTTTAAACTCGGGGTCTGGCTACATCCTGGGCTGTTTGCTCAAGGGTGTTTCCATCCAAGACATTTGGGCAGCGACGGGTTGGTCCTCGCTGCTTACTTTTGTCCGCCTTTACAGGCTAAGACGTCTCTGCTCCCAGTGTCACCCGAGCAGTGCTGGGCGCCCAGCTGAGTCAGAGCTCTACCTGTTAGGTTCTGGTTGGTTTGGTGATTTTCGAGATAAGCTCGTCTGGCAATACGGGAGTTACGATTTCCCATAGTGAGACATCGAACGGAGTATTACGAATGAGAACTATAGGTTACTTGCGTAACCCCAGTTCTCAGAGTAATATGTAGTGAGATGTCTCACCAGACGGCCCTCCTTGCTATGGTGAAGCGAGAAGAGGTGCTTATTTTGAATGACGCATGCGTCGTGGCGCAAGCTACTTATAGGGGGTGGATTTCCCTGACGATGACGTCGAGATCACCCGCCAATCAGAATTGGCGTAAATGAGATTGATGCTTCTGTTTGCTCCGCGATGAGGCGCATCCCATAGTGAGACATCTCACTACATATTACTCTGAGAACTGGGGTTACGCAAGTAACCTATAGTTTCTCGAGGTGCCATACTCTAAGATCCTCTACTGACCTGCAGTTCACTTCATTGTTCAACCTCACCATTCGCCAACCAACATTTTAGGAGTGGGAATGCAGGCACTTAACATCTTTAAACCTTTTTGAGCTAGTAGTCTCTCCTTAACTGTGTTTAGATGTGAATTACTATGAGAAAAAAGTTGCTGGCTGTGCTCAGTACAGTTTATGATGAATGCTGCATTCTTGCAAGTGCTCACTTTGTATAAGATCATAATAGGTTACGGGTCTGCGTTGGCTTTCTTTATCCACTGTTGCCAAAGGCTGAAATGTGCAACTCTTAAAGATACCCTGCAAAGCAAATACTTTATCTTCAAAATGTTTCTATTTTAATAAACTAGAAGGAATACATAGAGATCAGAATCATGTATTCTACTGAACACTCTCCAACTAAATATTTAGAACAGTAATTGTGCGGGAGCAACCCATGCTGTTTTATCTCTTTTTTTTTTTTAATCTTTTTGTTCATAGCTTGTTACGTTGGGTCTCCCTAAAGCACCTCATTACTACCAGGGACTGGCAGTGGACATACATATGATGTAAAGTAACAGAACAAAAGATAACCCTTTTCCTCTGACTCCTTTCATACGTTTGCAATTATAAGGAACACCAAGACTTAGAAATAGAATACAAACTGTTATGCGTTTCTTTTCTGCATTGATCTAACAAGATATGAAGCTGATTTACAACAGAAAATGTGTTACTCAGTACAATGTCCGAGGGTGGCTTCTGATCACTGACTGCCTTCATGTTAAAAATGTTTTCCTTTGCTTACTCCCAACTGAGGAAATAAAACAGTGTTCCTTTATAACAAGAGCTTTGAGATGAAATAGCATCCACTTAGTCATGAAAAACTAGCATAAACAAACTTAAAACATGTTTGTTAGGTCTACATAAATCGGTTCTCTAATATATTTTTGGCAAAGTAGTTGTTTGGTTTTACTCCCACCGAAAGGGTTGGACAACACGGGGCGTGACCAATCAACTTTAGTTTCGGATTTATATGTATTTAACATGCTCTTCTCCACTCAAAGAAGCACATTTTCTTCATACAAGTCAATTTACAGGTATATTCAAAGTTAACTTCCTCCATACAAAGTTAGGTTATCAACCTAAGAGAAAACACATAATACACAAATTACATAAAGCATACACCACAAAAGTCTGTCACCATAAATGTAAATCAAACACTCACCGGCTGCCCGTGTGCCCTGTGGCTGGTCAAAACATGACTGAGGCCCATTCCCAAACCACTCCCTCGACCCTACCCCTCCGTGACGGAGTGAACTCCGTCTGTAGCAACACTCGCAGCTCAACGAGGCTCCCTCCTGTCAGATGGAGGGAGTAAATACAGCAGCAAGCTTTGGGACGGCCTCCCCTCTCTCCGGCAGAAACAGGAAATGCCGTAACTGTATGTAACAACGGTTTCAAATCAGCATCTCTTAGACAAAAAATGTAAATTAATAACTCAAATAAAACTCCAATCATCTTTAATTGTGTTACTTTTTTGTAAAGCTCTTTTAGTTTTAAACCTGATGTTTATAAGCTTCTTAGTTTTTGCAACAGTCTGTAAATATACACAACTTTATAATAAAATGCACACATTTACCTTTTTCTAGACTAAACACAGGTACGATCCTAAGTTAAAACATATGAGGTTATCATGAGGTTGTTAACATCGCAGTTTATCAGTGGATGTTTGCTGGAACTGTTTGTAAACAGCGTGTTTCCTGACGGACACACACAGCGTGACTCCGGTCAGGTAGAGACCGGTCTCAAGTCAGCATCGATGCAGACTCGCTGTTTGAGGGCTTGATAGCCCACTCCCCCTCCACACCGATCCACACTCGTTGCTTTGGAACAGCCCTTAATATGGCGGACCCTCCGCGTGAACGTGCAAACGGAGGGGTAGGGTGTAGGGGTAGGGTGTAGGGGGCGGTTTGGGAATGGGCCTGACAAACATTTCACTGGCCCTTTTTAAGATGGTCCCTCATCAAATGAGTCCCAAGGGAAACAAAATATTGGAACCAAGGTTCCCTCCCAACTGAGACCTATTTTGCATGACAATCTGCACAACTAAACCAGTATATTAATACTACATGATTGAAATAAATAGAAAATAAATGAATACACAACCAAAATTAACTCCACAGTAGTGTTGTGGCCAGTGGTTCCAAAATCTACAAAATTCAACAACCCTCGAGCTGGCCTCCCTGCATGTATCCCCTATCTTCAAGGTTATTGCCGAGTCATTTGTTGCGCGTTAGATAATTGACTCTTAGATGAGGGATAACCATGATTTATGAAGAAAGAGAATACATATTCCTCCATATCTCAGTGGTGATTTATGGCGTGATAGAGCCCAAGTGATGGCCATTTTATCTGATTGTACGTCATGCAAAGTAGTCGATCAAGTCAACGCAATCATTCACACCACGTCCCGGCTGAGATGACAAGGATGAGAGACAGGGGCTTCTCTCTCTGGATTTCTTTGGTCTACTTAAAACTCTTTAAGGCAAGTTATTATATGCAGAGCTGGGTAAACCATGGCCAACTAAATCACAGGCACTCCATTCACACGCTGGATTTATGATGTGTATGACGGATATGCCAGAGGTCTTGAAATGGCATTCGTCATATGCAGGAATGGTCTGTGGTGCTTCACATTTGAAACAAATTTAACCTGTTTCTTGAGCTTATTTAACTTTCTGCTCTTTAATGTAGCCTATTGGATATTCTAAATGTTCAAATAGATTTTATATGCAGGTCTCTTTCTCATTAGTCATCATGAAAAAGGACTATGTCCCAGCGGCTACGTCATTTTCTTTTACAGTGGCCAATTCAGTCGCTGCTAGAGTAAACTGAATATCGAGCCTTCACTTGCTGGAAAACTCAATATTTAATTAGAACATAACTAACTGTCAAAAACGAATACCTCCCTCTTGACCTTTAGAATGCATATCCTTAATAGTTCACACACTGTATGCGAGTGTGTGAGCACATGTGTTGGGCATGTGTGTCTTACTGTGGCGCACTCAATTATTAATTCTCCATATCTAATTCAGGATCCTGTCCTCTCATATTCTGGGGAGTGCTCTCCTCGCTTCGGGAAAAATAAATGGAACTCAAGGTACAAAAGATGCCAGAGTCCTTATTGAAATGATTTGGTTCAGATACCTACTGTTCTCTCGGATTTAGCAGTGGATATTTGGGAAACACTTTGAAACACCTAGCTGTAATACAACCCAAAGTCTCGCATCCACCGCTGATTCAATTTAATAACACTGCCTGTGGCTGTACCTCTCTCCAATTATTTGTCATATTAACCTTTTTATTGCCCCAGACTTTCACCGCCTCTGTCCGTGCCCTTATCACATTGTTTTTTACTTTTTTTTCACCAACACCAATTGTCTGGTTTGTATTTCCCACACAGAGACCTTTACAATCCAATTTCTCCAAATCAGATGTATGCATAATGCATTTTTACTTCTAAAAGAAATATGTTCTCACTGAAATGTTGAAGCTCATTTTCATGCCCATACTGCTACACTTTCCACTGATGAAAATCATTCAAATAAATATTTTAAGGTTTTTCTTTTAAAGAGCATATGAATCTGCTCTACCTAGGGTTGAGCAGGGGTGAATACAGTATGTGGTAAGTGATTAGAGGAGTCTCAGTGGGGGAGATTTAAGTGCTTAGCAAGCATTTCCCTTACCACTGATGAATGTATAAAAGAAGAGCAATGTGATCAAAGTGTGTTAATTGGATTTGAGCAAATGGTTGAACATAGATTCCTGCTACCCAACATCTCTAAACAGTGTGTCAAGTTTCAGGTTGGGTTCACCCCAAGTTGTTGCCTCAGGCTCTTGTCAGGAAAAGAGAGGGACTAGCTTACGGTTAATAATGGATGAAATAAAGTAAAAACTTGCTAAAGGGCAGCTTCTAAAAATCCTGAAAGATTAAGGGAATTATTCCTCATTGTGGCATGGCGTTATATGCCTGTGCCTTACAGTAATTGTTGCCATTTTGAGAAAAGCCAAAGTTAAGCTTAATAATGAATAACATGTTTGGAAGATGGTTAATATGATAAATACATGGCTGCAGTTACAGATTATTTTTCCTGTAAATCCACATTAGGTAAAAGGGGAATTGTTTAGTTATAATGAGCAACATATGTTTTGTTTCTTGTGTACTGCCATGACTTGTTTTTTATAGAACTAAAATATACATGATTACATGATATTGGATTATAAAATGTGATATTATTTATTTTCATTTTTAAGATCTCCTCTTTCTGTCCAGGTCAAACACGTTTTAAGATTACAAAAGGAGGAAGAATTAGGACAGGCTCCAGTCTGAAATTGGTAATACATGTTGGCCCAAGTAAAGGCAGGTCTCAAAGCCCCTGTCACACTGTCCCGAAATTGACACCAGATGGACACACGATAAAGGAAATGTTCAAATTCGGCTCTGATCATAACAACATCGGGGCATTCGTGAGGGCATCTTAAGCCATCGTATGACCGCCGGTGGAGTTTCTCAGGCTCCGGCAGCAACTTCGCGAGCGGTGGCAAAATCTTTGGTTCATTTTCGTGTTGAATTTGTGTGTCCATTTTGCCCTTCGTAAGGCACCCGTGAGGGCATCTTGTCAAATCGTGTCATCTTCGTCTGATCATCAATCAATCAATCAATGTTTATTTATATAGCCCAATATCACAAATGTTACATTTGTCTCAGTGGTCTTCACAGTTTGTACAGAATATCAGTATGACAATACGACACCCTCTGTCCTTAGACCCTCACATCGTACAAGGAAAAACTTCCAGAGAAAACCCACAGTTTAAAGGGAAAAATGGGAGAAACCTCAGGGAGAGCAACAGAGGAGGGATCCCTCTCCCAGGACGGACAGACGTGCAATAGATGCCGTGTGTAAATTAAAAAGATAATACATTTGCAACATAGGTAGTCCAAATGTTTGGAAATGCATGTGTGTATAATAGGAAGATGAATCCACAAGGATATCCATCCAGGACTTATGATCCCGGACCACAGCATCAGCCACGACTCACGATCCAGCACACAGGACTGCAGCAACAGGATCATCCATGACTCCGGATCCCGGCGTATATAGACACCAAAAAGAAAGACATTTGGGGAAGCTGGGTTAATCGGAACATGAGAGTACACAGGTACAGACAGAGAGAAGGAAGAAGTAAGATGTCCCCCGACAAACTAAGCCTATATCAGCTAAACTAGGGGCTGAATCTAATCAGCCCTAACTATAGGCTTTATCAAAAAGGAAGGTCTTAAGCGCACTCTTAAAAACGGATAGGCTGTCTGCCGCCCGAACACAAACTGGAAGCTGATTCCACACATGTGGAGCTTGATAAGAAAATGCTCTGGCTCCCATTGTACTTTTAGAGACTCTAGGAACAACCAACAACCCTGCGTTCTTGGAACGCAATGCCCTAGTAGGGGTATAATGAGTTCTTTAAGGTAATATGGCGCCTGCCCATTAAGGGCTTTGTAGGCGAGAAGAATAATTTAAAATTATTTCCTGTGTTCTATAGGGAGCCAGTGTAAGGCAGCCAGAACAGGAGTAATGTGGTCCCTTCTCCTAACTCTGGTTAGTACACGAGCTGCAGAATTTTTGAATCAGCTGAAGCGATTTAACTGACTTCTTGGTACACCCTGATAATAAGGAGTTACAATAATCCAGCCTAGAAGTAACAAATGCATGGATTAGTTTCTCTGCATCGTTTTGAGGCAAGATATGCCTGATTTTTGCAATGTTACGTAGATGGAAGTAGGCGGTCCTTGAAATTTATTTTATGTGGGCATTAAAGGATAAATCCTGATCAAATATAACACCAAGATTCCTTACAGTCTCACTGGAGGCCAAATTCATGCCATCCATAGTTAGTATAGCTTTAGATAATTTGTCTCGTAGATTCTTCGGGCCGAGTACAATAACTTCACGTTTTTAAGTCATCAGGCTTGATTGATAAATATAGTTGAGTATCATCCGCATAACAATGAACATTTACAGAATGATTCCTTATAATATTGCCTAACGGAAGCATATATAATGTGAACAAAATAGGTCCGAGCACTGAGCCCTGTGGCACAGTTCCATCGGGGCGAAAAATGCCCGATGCCACCGATGATCAGACGAAAATGAACCTTCGCAAGGTCCTTTGGCATTTTTTTGGCATGCCAAAGATTTTGCCACCGCTCGCGAAGTTGCTGCCGGAGCCTGAGAAACTCCACCGGCGGTCATACGATGGCTTAAGAAAACATATTATGTAAATAACCCAATTTGTGTTCTGTGAAACTGAAAAGGATATTACATTGTGTGTTGTTTCGTTGCAGTTGTATGTCTTAAATGTAATTTAGGTTAACTTCCGGTTTTATTTAGATGCTTTTATTTTGAAGGCGAGTTGACAGGAAGTTGTTGTTTCTATGGAAACAACATAACGGAGAAAACTTAATATCTTCTACATATAAAGACGGAGAAAGTAAAGAACAAAGTCTGAAAATATCAGTACAGTATCATAGTACTTTAACATAATTGTTTTTATTACTTTCGTTGCAGTTGTATGTCTTAAATGTAATGTGAATGGTGCCTTCGTGTGTGGTTCGGGGACATCTTCGTGCGAAATTCACAATTCCATATTCGTGTGTCCATCTGGTGTCAATTTCGGGACAGTATGACAGGGGCTTCAAATATTTAGCTGATATTACAATGTCTGCCTCACAACATGCATTATTTGAACATGCGCATATATTGTATATCTTTGAAGTATGAAAGGTCAGCCGAAGCAGAACTATTGTCTTTTTGTTCCAAACATTCTTGAGGGTGATGTAGTCTGCATTAGTGCGACCAAAAGTCAGCCGGAGATATAGTTGTGTTATGCTAATGGTAGCTAATTTAGCTTTGAGCTGCTAGCCTCTAGCATAGATGAGTAGCAGGTCCCAGAGGTAGGCTATGTGAAGCTTTCTTCTCTTTAACCCCTGAGGCAGTGTAAGATGGAGCTGAAGACTATGTGTTTGAAAATGAAAAAAATCTGACACTTCAGGCAATTTGGCTTGGATAGACATGGATACATAATTCATTTTACTTCAAAGATAATGTTTCTGAAGTCTCCCCAAAGTTGGACTACTAACGTCATCTTTGTGAAATTGTTTACTTTATTCATATTTTTTAATTAAGCAAAATAATTCATTTGTACATTTTCATTTAGTAATTAAAAGTGATCCATCAAATCTATATTATTTTAGCAAGATTAAAGGGTTGCCAGACGGGGCATACTGATAATGGTATTGCAAACTGGCACAAGTAATTTGTGGACATTTATGAAATACAAAGCTGATTCTGTAGGATGTCAGTCCTTTATTTTTCCTGTTGTGAGTGTACTAAAGCTAACCTCTTCACAGTAATGCTTTTGTTTGTCCTGCCTCTCAGAGAAGGCGGCATTCTTTTAGAAGCCACAGGGACTAATATTGAGCTGAAACAGAGACGCAGAAGTCACTACCATGTGGGACCAGACATTCATTCCACATTAAACCGTGAAATGAAAGCTCAACAGGAGGGAGCAGTTCATTGTAGGTCAGGATGCCCATGCTCTGCCTCTACACTATTCTCTCTTGCTTTTCCTCTCCTCATTGAAAGGCTTCATATAAATGTTTCACGCAACAAGGTAAATCCTGCAGGGAGGAGCAACAAAACTAGACAGTATCCACACAATTTGTTAAACTGACCTATGCATACACCCTATGTATAGTGTACAAGATACACAGACATGAGGTACAGTATGCCCCCAATGCATAGTCTTTGAATTACCAAGACACACATGCAGGAAGATTTACTGTGCAATCACATACTCACACACAACATCCCATTCTCTCCTCACTCACTCTGATTGACAATATTCCAGTCCAAAGCCCTGTAGATATCATTTGGAGGTTTGGTGCGCCCACTCACTCAAGTTCCAATGTTTGCCTGAAACATGAAATGAAAGTCAAAAGCAAAACAACAACAACTCTGTCTGTTTACTCAGGGCAGCACTCGCTCTGCCAAGCCAGGCCTTGGCAACGCACCTCTGCTCCAAGAAGGCAGCGCCAACCCTGTGGTACAGCAGAGTTCACCGCGTGAAGGCTGGTCAGACCTTCTCTCCATGTTGTGTTGTGTGACAGGCTACCCGCTACAGTTGAGGTTAGGCCAGTTTCTTCACTTCAGCCTGGGTAAAATATACTGGGAACGTGTCTCCTGTTAACGAATATAATGAAAACAAGTTGAAATAAAGAATTTGAAGAAGTTCAGTTACACTTTAATTGTGTATTTCATTTGTTTAAGGTCAGTTGACGTCTTTTGGAAAATAATGAAACCATGTTTTTGGTTTGTTGCAGGGAGGTGAAATGGACGTTTGTTTTTGCCTACCTTACACATATGCCATTGGACTATTGGGGTTTCAAATTGATGGGCCTTTGGAACAATGTGGTAAGGACATGGGTGCTGTTCTTTATCAATACAATGTTTGCAAGAAAACATAAACAATACGACTGCTGTCTGAATGCTTTTATGGATCATTATGATTCTCTGTATGATTTGTATTCTTGTAGATCTTAAAAATGCACTTCACTGTAACATACACAGACGAAGTGAAGTCTGTATATGTGTGATTTTTTTAAATCTACCCCAGAAGCACATACAGATCTCAGTTAAGTCCAAGTTTGACACACTCAACTCAGGCCCAGCAGCCATGCCTCAGGGCCTCCACACAATAGCAATCCCTATCTGTTTGAAACTTTATCCTGTTGACTGCACCTCCACTAAACTGCCTGGTCACCTCTTTCACTGGCTTTCCATGAGAGTAATGAGAGGAGACTTGATATCTATCTCTTCTTGCACTGGTGGGGCTAATGCTGATTGGCACAAAACATGTATTTTCCTGTAAAGTAAGGCCTTTAAGCAAAACTTGCCTCTTAGATTAAATGTCTAAGTTGATTCTATTATAATCTTTTTTCAGCTTTTCTGCATTTTAATCACTACATCACTAAGGTCTTGCCCAAAAGGTGGCGTGTGCTGTTTAAGTACAAGTTTTTCCACACACAGCTGGCTGGACCATGTGATCTGTGTGAGCCACACTACTTATTATCAGTGCTTAGCTTAATGGCTTGCTGTGAATGTCCTTGGTTGTCTCAGCTTGCTTAAGTGCTTGTGTTCAAATTTTAATTCTGTATTCACTTGTTTGGGTCCATCACTTACATCTTCATCACTGTCAAAAACTCTTTTTTTTGCAAGGACTGCCGATCGGCTCTGGACATTGGGCTGTTTAGCCACAACAAGACTCATCCTACTAAACTGGAAGGAACGCATACCAGCCTGCTTTTCTAGGGACTCATGGCTGAGGGAGTATCTGGACCTACTGAATATGGAGCGTGCAGCTTCTCTGCTGGGGGATTTTGAGGGGAGACAGGAGGATTGCGGTTCACTGTCCGCAGCTCTCCTATCTGACCCTGTCAATATGGCATCTCCTGTGTAATGTATAATGTATTGCGTATATAATGTCCTGTGTATGTCACAATCAGCTGTCTTAGGAAGTCATCCTTGCATCCCCCCCCCGTTATGTTTTGTTTAGTTGTTTGTTTTTACATGTTTTGTTGTATGTTCTGTTATCTGGAGCAATGTCTGTTTATTTTATAACTGAAAAATAAAAAAATAAAAATCTTATTTTTTGGAATATATTATTCTACGGTTAAACATTAATGTATGGCTACAGGTTATTATATATTAATGCATAGAAAAAAAACTGCCGTAATGAGTAATGTGTGTGACATCAAGGACCTTACTTGTCCTTTTACCCAGCGCACTGTAAGATGTGTAATGTTGCATTTTTAAACATTAATGTTACATTACAGTACCATCAGCACTTCTGCCTACAACAGCTGTGACATATAAGGAAGGGATATGCTATATATCGTTATTTTATCGATATGATGATATAACATTGCATCTTGCATGTTGTGATATTGCATATGTTTATTTTCCTGATTTTAGAGGCTGCATTTAAGGAAAGGGAAAGTGATATTCTGAACTTACTAGACTGTCCAACACTTCAAGTCATTATATCCACATAGCTATGATTATGTTACAGTACTTGTAGCCAACCCTACAATATTGTCGCAATATCTGTATCGAGTTATGAATCAAAAAGAGTGTGATATTTGACCCAGGACTGATTGCTCATTGACTGAGTCAGTCTGCTTTCGTGAGTTTTCGTTGACAGTTACATTTTAAGTAAAATAACTACCTCATCTGTATGCACATGACATTGTTAATGTTAAGGTGTTTTTAAGTTCTGATTTACAGAATGAATTCTGATTAAGTGAGCCTAAGGAAGAGAAAAACAATGGCATGTGCAAATAATGGTGCCTCTTGAAGAAGTTGGACTTGGGAATGCAGACGCTGACAGTGAAAGAGCGCTTCTGTTGCAGCACAGTCTGGGTTTAAGGTCAGTGGCAACAATAGTGATTATAAAACATCTTGTGTTCAGAGCCCAGACATACACAGCCACATTATCCCCGTCACAGCAGTGGGTTGTATCACTCACACTGACACTGTACCGACTATAGTCAAGGCCAAAGGGGTTATGTTTTCAGTTGTGTGTGTTCATTTGGTGTCTGTTAGTCAGCAGGATGACTGAAAAACTACTGGCCTCATTATCGGAGAACTTGGTGGAAGGGTACCTTTAATGAAGGTCTGCGGTCTCCAAGTGTCTTTATAGTTTGTTTGTGCTATTTATGTCTATGTTGTTGTTTTTTTAGATACCGGTTGAACCATTATGATTAAGCATCAGATAAGAAAGTCAGTAAAACAAATCCAATCCAATCCAACTTTATTTATATAGCACGTTAAAACCTTCAGACCAAAGTGCTGTACAGAGAGATAAGCTCACAAAACATAAAATAAATACATTTAAAATAAAAGATACAAACACAAAACAAACCAGAATAAACGTAATAATAAACAAATAAAAAACAGCCATATAATAAAAACAATAGACCACTGAAAGCATATAAAAGCAACGATCTACTTGTTTACGAATGCTAAGGAGAAGAGGTGGGTTTTAAGACGGGATTTAAAAACAGACAGTGTGGGAGCCTGTCTGATCAACAAGGGCAGGTCGTTCCACAGTTTAGGGGCGGCAGCAGAGAAAGCACGGTCCCCTCTGTGCTTACGGCCTGTCTACACAGCGGCGTGCGCTGACGCCTCACCATTCACTTTGAATGGGGTGACGTCACCTTTCGCCGAACTGCATTGTGGGAAGCGACGCGGAGCGTTGCTGGCGAGGCTCGCTGCAAAAGTTGAGCAATGTTCAACTTTTGACGCCTCGGCAGAAGCGTCAGCCAATCGAATCATATGTCAGTACAAGCTCTAGCCAATCAAACCGCTGCTTGTGTGTCAGGGGCGGGAGATTCATGTGATTGGTTGTTGGTCGAGTTTCAGACACGCCCGCCGGCAAGCTTCAACGCACGCCGCTGTGTAGACAGGCCGCCAGACTTTGTTTTTGGCACCCTCAGGAGCAACTGATCAGCTGACCTGAGAGTGCGAGTTGGCGTGTAGCTGTGTAACATGTGTAATAAAGAGAGACATCAGTTTTAAAAAATGCTTCCCAAATGAGTTTTGTGATCATCACACAATCCACAAGCTTTATTCATAAGCTTTCAATTAAATACTAATCTAATTGTAACAAATTAAACACTGTAGCTATCTGAGCAGCAGTTTTAGGAACAAGTATATTAACTTTAAGCCATTTAATCTGTTGCTGTAAAAACAAATGTTTCATTTTTAGTGCAAGGCAAGTTCATTAAACAAAAAACAGTCAGATTTATTGATGACTACTCAGGACACACTTATTGTACCACATCAATAATTCTAAAGTGTTTAAATAAGTCTATACAGTTCTGTTGAATTGTGTGCAATTTCACCTTTCCTGCTCATTATAATAATACATTTATTTGTATCTCTCCTCCAGTTTGTAGACTCAGAGTCCTCCGAACTGCATGTAACGTAGGATTGTGGAACTTTTTTCAGTTACACAGATTACAGTCTTTCCTGGGACATTACAGAACGTGCTTCATTCACAATTATCAAGCTGTAACACAGTTGGGTCTTATCATGAAAAACATACTTTTTAAGTGCTTATTCACATGCTTCTCAATTAACTCATATTTAATCTCTGATGATTAACTGATCTATCATAACTGCAACTGCACTTTAGTTTTGTAAAGCCAACTCATTACATAGTTCGGAGTCCTCTCTGGTCTGTGAAGTTGGTGACACATTTGAGCTTTTAACTGGCAGAAATGTGATGGTCCACAGGAAAGGCTTTGATCTTGTTTAAAGGTCACCTATTATGCAAAATCCACTTTTTCTTGTCTTTTCTACATCAACATGTGTCCCCTCTGTGTAAAGAGATTCTGAACGTTTCAGGGGAAAATACCCTCTCTCCTTTTGTCCTGATCCATTTATATAAAAACCTGAAAATGAGCTGATCAGATTTTGGCCACTTTATGATGTCATAACGATTTTTTGGCTTGTGGAACTATTAGCCAATCACCACCCCTATTATCACCTGAATCTCCTCCTAGAGCACCATTGTGTTCGTTGTAACCAAATATCTCTCAGAGGTGCGTGGGGAGGGGCTCCTTATTTTCATCTAAAGTAACAGACAGAGAATCAGCACTTTTGAAACAGGGCTGAAACAGAGGGGATTATGGGATGCTGCAATGATCTGTTTGGTGTTTGGAGCCAAAAACTTCAGAGACATGTTTTGTATATCTGAGACCTATAATATATTGATGAAAAACAGTATAATAGGAGACCTTTAAGGAGAAATCCCCATGTTTTGATGAGACTGACTTTGATAAAGGAACAAAGTGCAATTAAAATAAAGTCATACATATATTATGATACCAAACAGCAGACTGGATTTCTGTTAACTAAACCTCCACAGATTCACAAGTTAGTTTCATGAATGTAATTACTTCGAGACTCATATTGTCTTTAGAAAAAAAGCATGTTCCTCAAGCGAAACCTCCTTCCTTCCTCATTCCTCAATGTGTTCCCTGCACCTCATTTTTCTTGTCAACTGTGTAATACTGGAAGCATATCCCGAGGCCCTCAGCACGGGCACAGCTTACTCAGTGTGATGACACTTGGTGTTTCGTACTATGTTGCCCAGTAAACAAAATCAAATATTTATGAGAGCTTTATGGAAGGCCTCAGAAGGAACCCCTGTCTGTGGATGGATTGAGGATATAATTGACCTCTCATACCCGACCCCCCCCCCTGCTCTGGGCTACAAGCGCTGCTGTCTTGTTAGCTCGCTGCGAGAGAAGTCAGCGGGTCACCATGGCTGACAACATACCTTTGAACTTGTATACCCCCCCTCTCTCTGTTTCTCCCTCCCTATCTTGTATTTTCTACCTCTGCATCTATGGCCACATAGATCGTCATTTTTCATCATCTCATTAATCCTTTCATCTTTCTTCGGTGGCTGCTATGGCCGTTAATCAAAAGGTACATACATTTATGACCGTGCTATTAAAGTCAATCTTCCAACATCTTACATGTGAGAAACAAAACAGTAATGTTCCAGTAAAATGATCTACCCGACAGTCATAAACCGCATAATTTAGCTACTTAACTCAAAAACTCAGTCATAAGGGTGGAGGAGACTTTCTTTCTTTTTTTGGCACAGCTCCTTGGAGCCCAAGCAACTCCAATTCATCCCCCTCGGTTGGGCCAGAGTTGATACAGAGCCATCAATTCCATTAAGCACTGGCCTGATACACGAAACTAAAGCTCCCCTTTAGAACAGGTCTCTCAACCCGATAAGAGTTGGCAGTGGAAATAGACTGAGTTGTAATTCATGATATGTCACCGTCTATCAAAGTTTCCCTGCATACCTTCTCCCCATAGATAACTGCAGACAGTTCTACTTTGTGACTTAATTACAGACTCTGGTAAGTCCGAGATAATGTCATCTTTTACAGGAGGATTTCATTTGTGCTAGACTTCAAGTGATAAAAAAAAAATGAGGTCAGAGCAAATATGTACCTATTCATTCCTTCGATTGTTTTAATATCAAAAACACAGAGGCATATTCTGTTTTCTTCCTCAACAAATGCACATGTTCCTCCCCTCCTAACCTGATACGGGATGTGGCTTACTTTCTCACAATGCCACACCAAGCCAAGTCTGTGTCTTAATTAGTGTGTGTTTTTGTGAAGCATATCCAGTGCATTGTAAAACGTTATAAAAGCGTCTCTTTGCCAATGTGCAGATGCCCTCCTGCCAATACACTGGCGTATAATCATGCATGACCTTGTTTTGTATGAGTACAAAATATGTTTTACATTGCAGCAGATGTGGAACACCTTGTGATACTGGCATACAAAGACATGAATCAGGTTGGCAAGCTATATTTTGCACTTCACACATCAGAAGAAAAAACTGAAACCCTCAAAAGTCCTATAGTAATGACGACAGTAATAATACCTTGTTTACCAATAGCACCAATAGCCACTCTCTGAGGCTGTACTCCCGCTGTACACAGCAGTGCTTTAAGCTCAATACTAAAAGTAAGCACCACCGCAATATTATTGCTAACATAACGATGTTCAGCAGGTAAAAAACATTTCTAATGAGCATTAAACAATATACTTAAAACTAATTGAAATGTTAACCTGTGTGTGGCTCTTGTGTTCATAATTCATCCTCAATGGGACAGACTGTAATGACATGATTCCATGGCAATGTGTTAAAACAGCTGTCCAGATGTTTCACTCAAAACCACAAATGTCCGCCTCTAGGTGGTGCTAGAGGAGAGATCAGGGGATCACCAACACTTTCGGGGAGGCATGGCTGCTTTTGGAAAAACCTGTGGCAATCCAGTATAATTCAATGATACTGTAGATGTTGAGATATTTCATTGGATAAGGTTAAACAGCAAATGCAGAGGTGCACAAAGCTGATCTCCTAGAGTCATTAATTGAATCATATGGTAACAGATGACAGGTTAAGATGGTTGGTTCCAGTGAAGAATTCAGGATTTCATCTATGTCAACAGGATTTATCCTCTGGGGGCAATGAACATCTACACAAGTTACAAAGTTTGTACATTTGAATAGCGATACATTCAATAGTTGTTGCTATATTTCAGTCTGGACCAAAGTGGTGGCATTAGTGTTCAATCAGTACACTGCTGAACCACCAACACACAGAAGAGACTTGTAAAAAGAAAAACACTAGTGAAACAGCTTTTTCAAGGGACTATCTTTGGAAAGACAATCTTATTCTTAACTGATCCTCGTTTTATGATAGAGAATCCATTTGATCAGGGTAGACTTTAAACTACAATTCTCTGGCTAAAACAAAAAATTGATCCTGCTACAGCCAGTACAATTAATAATAAAAGTCGCAAATTCCCTAAATTATTCTCTCTAAATTACACTGCTGCATAGCTGTAAAGCAATATATTACAGTAGATTTTCAGCTATGTTATGCTTAAAGGGTTTTCAAGCAGTCATACACCGGCAACTAATTCCAAGGGATCGTTATGAAAACCATTAAACTTCATGTGTATACGAGACAAAATGATTTCCTCTGTGTATTGGAATATGTTTATCCAAAAGTACAATTTCCCTCTACAGTATTCAGTGAAAAAGATCAATGGAAATAAGACTCCATATCCAGAGGAAATACACACTCCAGTAGGTTGATCATATTAAAACAAGTATGAAATTGCAAGAGTCTGCCTTTCCCCCGCCTGCCCATTCCACAAATAAAAAACCATCTCTTTTCTTAAGTGAAGGCTACAGTCCAAAGAAATTATAATCGTCTACATGAGTACTCGGGGAGTTGAACAATTTAGAGTGGAAACGCTGTGTTTGTTTGATATTATGTTGCAAGGTTTGTTGTCAGTCTCTAGCTGCAATCAGAAAGAAGAAAAAAGTAGTCTTGGAGCGAGATGTGGAACACAGTGTTCCCAGCGTGCACTACAGAAGCCCATTTGATAAACTAGTTGTTTTATTTTATGTCCAGATTGGTCTGTTGGACGGACAAAATGTGCTAATGTAGAATTAAAATTAGATCAATGTCAGGCTTTCATGACTTAACTCGTGACTGAGAGCCATCCTAGTAAAATTCCCTAATTTTCCCAGCATGATATTTGCTTTCATCTTCCAGGGAAGTTTACTAAAATCTCCGATCTGGTTCTAATGTTTAGGGAAATAAATAAAAAAAGTACTTTCACAATCGTGTGCATCCAGTGGCTCATTACATTTGTAATTATGTCAGCAAACAAATTCATATTTGGATGAGAAAGGACAGCAATCAAACGGTGTCCAAGTTCTCTGAATGGTGTCTATGTGCCGTATCATCTTGTGAGTTTTGGGTGAAGCGTACTTTCCCAGAACCTTTTTGCAGATGGTGATTAAATCTTTAATTGTCAGGGGAGGCGAGAGAAAAGCTGGCAAACAGATTTTTAATTATGGCCCACTAAATTAAGATACCCAGATTCTGTCCTGTATCTCCAGCTGATCTATTCCTCTCTCCCTGACTCCTTCTCTCCCTCTCTTTCCACTTCAATGCCCCATGGCTCTGATTGTATTACTCATTCAGAGAGATCATCCGTCATTTCCAGTCACCGTACAACATGGTCGCATATCATAAAAGCCCAGGAATGAGAGAGGGAGGGACAGAGATGGAGTGTGAGGAAAATTGGAAACGGCCGAGAAGGAGCAAAAATTAAATCCATATTCGAGGATTCCACCACTGTGGCATGCGCCAAAATATTCTCGGTCATATGAAGAGTCTTCTGAGACCAGGAAAAATAATTGACACTGTATCTTTCGAAAGATAATTAAAAGCTAGATTGGATTCTCTACAAACAAGAAAGATCCATGTATGAATTGTGGGATGGATCTAATTAAGCACAACACTAATTGCGGTAAAGAAAGAGTCATTCTTACACTCTGGACACCATGTTTCACTTGTTTGATATTCCATAACCACAATTGCAGATTTTTACATTTAAAATGTGACACACGGCAGATCCCATGGTGGATATTTTGTGTGAAGAAACATGTGAATATCCTTTGTGCCTCACTCAGACCCACAGGCTGGAAATTATTAACTGAATATCACACCGCTCTCAACATGTCTGAAATGCAATTTCCTCCACAGACATGAAAACTGCGCTGAGAGAACATTGTTCTCCATGTCCATCTGTCTGTGCGCATGTGTGCGAGTTTGTTAGCCAAGTCTGGACAAACACCCACAGTAATAGCATGTGTGGAAGCATCTATAAGGAGAATAGAAAAACCCTTGCAGCTTTCAGGAAGTGAGAGCCTGAAAACTGATATATGTTTACATTCAGGTGACAAAGCCTTCATGCAGCTGTAGAAGTAACCTTAACACACAGAGTGCCTAAACTAAAACCATATATCTTACCAGTGGCGGCCGGTCCATAGGGGGGCTAGGGGCGCCGCCTCACCTCTTCCCACATAAAAAAAAAAAATATTTAAAAAATATTTTTTATTTTTATTTTTATTTTTAATAAAAAAGGTAAATATTATATAATTTGTATCAGTAAAATGTATAATCTAAAATAAAATCTTGTTTTAAATTGTGTTACGATGTCTAAAGTTACTGATAAGTCACATGTTTCCTGCCTGGCCTTGCCCATGTCTTACCATCATTACCCTCTCTCGCCTGGGCGGTAAGAAATCAGCCTTCATCCAGTGCAGCAGCAGCCACTAGCAGCTGACTGTTGCGAAACATAATTTCAGCCAATCAGCGTCGTCAAATCTGATTATCACCGGGCGCCAATGTCAGCGCCGGTCCAATCTGTGAGTAGTTTGGACAGTGACTCGTATCCGGATGGCTTCGTTCGTGTGCAGGTGGAGTCTCCGGACCTCGGTCCCCACCCAATTCCGTTCAAGAGCTAATCTCCAATCCTTTCGAAAGGAGAAGTTTGGGAGATAAACTGTTGCTTAAAGACCTTGGACCGGACCAACCCGATTTGTAGGCTATATATCGCAGCGCAACTGATTTTAGTAAGTAAGGAAGTAACACGTGTCGGGACAATGTTAGTAACTGTAGTGTGGTTACTGAATTATAAAAGTAGCGCATTACACTACAATTTTTACTCACTATGTCAACAGCCCCACCAAAAATATTTTCCACCAGCCGCCACTGTATCTTACCTAGACCTAACCAAATTGTTTTGTGCCTAAACCCAAGTAGTCCTCTCTTTCGTGTAACGTCATAGGTCCAACTCGGTGTCGTGTATCCATCTCTGGTCCTAAGTCGAAGAGGCTGGCTTCCGAGGGTGGGCTATATAAAGGGCAGGTGGTTGTTATATGTTCGGCAGTCTGTTCAGGGTCACCGCACTCGCATGCAGAACTGTCTGCCAGGCCCCACTTCTTCATTGATGTTTTGAAGCGACCGACCCCAGTTCGTAGACGGTTTAGTGTGGTCCATTGCCGGCGTGGTAGGTCGTCTCCTCCTATGGCGCCATCTCCTGGGTCCCAGATGTAGCGATGGATGCAAGTAGTCCTTATCCATAGTGTTCTCACAACATAAAACAAATACATCTTATTTTACACAAGATGTATGATGTCTTTTAAAGTCTCACACAAATTATGTCCTATAAATATGAGTGTCAAAGCGTCGATCTGGAGGGACAACCACATTTTTTTATCATTTAAAAGACATGATTAAAGGCCTGTTTGGCAACATGCTCAACCACCTCTAACAAAAAAAAGAATGGATTCTTGAAAACTCAAATTGAAGTGCCTCTCAAAGAAGAAAAGGTCAAAGAGTAACAATGACAGTGTCTGCGCCATGCTTTCATTTTTTTATTTGATTCACCACAAATACAGAAATAACAAAATCCTCCATTTTGGGGTGAACTTTGGTGAAGAGAGTGAAATGTTGAGTGAGGACAGCCTGACATAGAGTTTAGGTCATCAGTGTGGTCATTAAGCAGACAGTAATGGGCCATGAGAGAGGCCGTTCTGCTCTGGCACCGCACCGCGCCGCGCCGGCCGACCTGCGGATCACACCAACATTATCAGCCGGCGGATCGCACCATTATGCCCCTGATGGTGGGGAACTATGGATGTGCCTGGAGGGAATGGAAAATGGTCGCAGTATGCTATGAATCTGCAGATTCACCTCAAGCAGTGGTGGGAGTTTGTGAACTCATGAACATATGCAGGAATACACATTCACCTGAACTATGAGTTTTGGGTTTGTTCTCATATAATATTTATCAGGATCCCACAGCTGCGCTCACCTCAACAGAAATGTTCACATTATGAGAGAAAAATATTTTCCCACCTTTTTTATTTATTTTAGAAAGGGTGGCATTTGGCACCAGCCCCATCCCCAGTCATGCTGTCTGGTAATGCACCTGTGTACTTTACTGAATTCATTTCCCCTATTTTTATTATTTATTTCATGCAGGAAAGCGAAAGGTCACAGATATCTGCATGCGGCAGGGAAAGTTGAACGTGAGGGAACACGGAGGAGAAGGAAATAAAGATGGTGAGTGAGCGGATGACAGAAATGCATTCACTACAACAAGCGCTAATCACAGTAAATGTCAACCCAGCCACTCTCCCCTGCCACTCCTTGCTTATTTATTTCATTTCCTGTCAGAGACATGTCTGTCCCGGGGTCTTCCTGACAATAATTAAATGTGTTTTTTCCCCCGTCTGGACCCCTAATGAGCCAGCTTTTATAAGAAATGGGGAAACAAAAATAAAGAAGGAAATTGATAGGTTCAAGATTGTCTTGGGAAAAGAAATACATCAGTAAGCCTGACCTGTGGCAGTATTGTATTCCAGATTCAACTTATTATTTCTTCACCCAGACCATCCTGTCTTATGTTCCTGCTAAAAAAAATAGTGTCGTAGGGCAAAGCATACATAGGCTCTCATGGTTTATATAAATCAAATGAATACAGAGAGGTTTTTTCAATAAGGTTCACAGGTAAACAACAACTAATGGTGTTTTGTAGACACAGATTGGAGAAAACACCATCCAAAAACGTTTTAAAAACCCACCCTGAATCCCTTGAAGTTCATGATGGCCAAGCATTTTGCCACATCACATTGCAACACTCATTAATCTTAGAGTGACTTTCCTGGTGGGAGTTGGGGAATTGGAGCCTGTTATGTCTCTCTACACATCTACTGAGTGCTTAGTCCTGCTGCCAGCAGTGGTCTTAAGAAGCAGAGAGGAGGTCGGCCTCGATGGAGACGGATGTGGGCAGCATAAGCCAACAGCAGCTCTAGGACAACACACACACACATCGCGGCATTTGGCCAGACAAACTGTGCAGAGATTAGAACTCACTCAGCTCGCCGGTAGAGTTCACTGATTTGCGAAGCCTGCCTGACAGACTCCACATTTGGCAAAGACATAGGGGTCATATCTTTCCAAAATGCAGTTTCAAAAGATGGCTGATTTCACAGTAAGTGGTTGTTTCTGCTCATTTCAACCCTCCCTCACACAATCTGCTTCATCTGTTGTCCTCTTTGTCTCTCATTAGGCCTTTATAGAGTGCGAACAAAATGTTTGATCTGCCAGCCAACCAATCAGAGCAGAAGGTCTGGACATGCCACTAATTGTGGTTAGTTGGCCAACTCTCCAGCTGGTTGCCAACAGGAATTGAGTTAAAATGGTCAGATCTCAACGCCAAAAGACATACATAGAACTAGGACCTTCAAACACATAACAAGCGTACATACATTTCAGGAACACCCTCCTTAACAGAAAAATATTGGGTTCTTCTCGTACATGGAAAATAGTTCCCATTGTCTAACTTAATACATATATTCAGATATTTGAGACTGTATGGAAGTGAGGTCACCGATTGGTTTGTGGACTACCATTTTGAAGCATCAGGTCGAAAAGTGTTAGTAGAGGGTATAGCAAAAATAAATCTGAACACTGAACAAATGACTTCTAAGCAAACATGCTGCAATTTATTCCAATCCAAATAAACTCTGAAAGGGTTCAAATTCTAAGATTGAAGTATGGACGCAAAAAGTACAATAGTGTCCCAACAATTTATTAATCTCAAGGGAGCCACGCCATAAATAATCTGCTGCTTCATTGTCTATTTTACTCAAAATGGGACTGCACTTAACATAAACAATGTCATGTTGTATTGAAGAAGACTTAACAATAGCAATTCAAATCATAAACGTTTTAGAAAATGAGTTTAATGGGGCAATAAATAAAGTCAGAACTAGGTTATTTTTTCATAGACTTCAATACAATTGCACTTATTTTTGTAACTTTTGGTGTCGCCACCTGTTGGCTATTTTAAAGACTGCAGGTTTAAGGCCTTTCCACATTGGCTTCACTTTTCCGACCTGGAAGTCGCCTCTTGAGAAGCCCATATTCTATTTTACATGCACTGATCATAATAGATCCATTTTATTTATTTTTCCAAGGCTACAACCGGCTTCTTAAAATGAAATTAGCCTTAAACCAAATATAATAAACTGTCCACATTAAAGTTATACGGGAGACCGACATTCATCATGCATGCTTTTTTTATCATTCAGTCACAGTGATTGATTTGTATGTCAGCAGCAGAGACAGTCAGAGGTGAAACAGCCTTTTCCTTTGCAGTCTCACCATGCCCTTGTATACTGACCTTTTGTCCAATCCATCAATTACCTTGCTGTTTTTTAAACTAATTTATACTGACTGAAGAAAAAAAACTAGAAAGGACATAATGCCGCTCAGTGCATGTACACACAAACACACACTGTTGCATGCAGGTACTGTACATGCACGCACCTAAACACCTTCTTACACACTATGATTAATGATCAGGCCTGAGTAGGTTCACTCCTCCACAGAATGGCTGTTCAAGCCAGCACTGATTTTCCTGCGCGTGACTAGAGTACTTGAACGCACATAGGCAAACATACTTCACAAGGATACTTGTAAGGTTAAGAGTCTCAAAAAAGGGCTGTGTTGTAACTTACTCTTGCGTGAAGTTGGTAGAATAACTTGATTTAAACATCGTCTGGCATCCTGAATAGTTTGTTACACTATCAAAGATAAATTTAGACAATAATAATATTGACAATAATAATATTGAATTTAGAAAATGTAATACATATTCTAAAAGAAATTGTAATTAAGCCGAAAATTCATTTGTCTTATGCATTGGTTTATAATTATCAGTCTCCGTGCAAGTATGTGTGTCTATTTAAAGAGATGTAGAAGAGAGACAGCTTTAAGTGCTTCTGTACTTTATAAATTAGCTTTATTGCTGGAGTGAGATGAGAAGTTTCAGGAGGTCAAAACATTTCTATCTTCTCATCTAACTCTAGTTTCTGTATTCCCAATATTCTCCAATGGACCTCAACACTTTCAGATGCCAATAAGTGCATTTTGAAAGAAAATAACTCTGTTTTGTTAGCATTGGCTTATAAATATGCCTCATTTTCCTGCTTGTTTAATTCGTGATTTTAATTCCATCTGTATCTCTACCTGCCAATAGTTACTGACGCCTGTCCAACAACAACCACTCAGAACAAAGAACCCTCTTAGCAATGGACATCTGGGACACAATGATTTGTCCCAGACGCCTCCCCCTATAAAATATCTTCACTTGTGAATAATCAAAACAACCAGCATCATAATCTCACTGTTATTGAGTAAACTGTTATCCCACTTACAGTAGCTATGGGATAAAGCTTCCCATTGATGCATTGCTTTGACCCTTGGAGCTTAGGTTGAGCATGATTTGTGTACAATGTGATGGGCTATTGCTCACATGTTGTAATACCAACATGACAATGAATAGCTAAACTAAGACCACTTATTGTACATGTAGATAAAGACATAGAGAAATGTGTGGCAGCTCGCCATTACACAGCCCCTGGTCTTTAAGCAAACCTGTGCAAAGTCTTTCAAGAAAGCGATTAACTGAGCTATGATGCTTGTCACCCTGCATTTGATCAATGCTTGGATTTTAAAGCCTCTTTTGAAATGTCACATCTGCTTAATCTCACATTATTCACCAGATAGAGCCTGTGCCTTCCATTTTTTTTCATGCCTTCTAAAGCGGAGGAAATTCTCTCTCTACAGTATATGAACGTCTTCGGGGTAAATGTCACCTAAATGGTATACTTTTGTATATGGAAGATTAAGGCCTTCATGCCACTTTCAACATGCTTTTCAAATGCTATGTGAATACAATGTGGAATTTGTGTTCAGGTTTTTATTCAGAAAAATAACAATTCCAACTAGAAAATGTAAAAAACGGTTTGTGTGTGAAAAAATAAAGAACCTTCAGCATTTCAGCCTTTAAAGTCAAACTGTGTAACGTATAAAAAAAAAGCCTGCAAACATGGCATTGAGCTCTTTTATGCTGCTGTTGTTTCATCCTCCTCCAAGTACATGAAACTAGACGGCCTCACACTAGGGGGCTCACATGCGTTGCCAAACTGCAGAGCGCCTTTTTGTACAACCATGGGAAGGGGGGAGTTTGAAATCTCCAGCCACGGATGACTGTCCAATGTATTATTGATCATGCTTTATTGTTGCCGAAACATCCCTTTCATAGCCGCGGAAGAAGAGCTACTGAGTAGATGAAACTCACAATCCAAATTCATATGCGCCGCTGCATCATGTCTCATGACACCAGAGTGCAAATTGAGGACAGCACAAACTAAAGGTGGAGGATTTCTCAGAAACATGTGATGAATTTAGAGAGAAGGCTGCGGGACAGGAGGGTGAATACGAGAAAGGGGAGGGGGATTCTTTTAGAGAGGTGTTTGTGTGTGCATGAAAGAAAGTGAACACTAATAAGTGACTCTGTGTGCACTCCTTGTTAAGTCTTGTAAAGTTTGCGTTTCCGTGTGCACGCTCTATCACACCGTGGACTCGGTCCCACGCGTCAGTGCATGTGTAAGCCTTTGCGAACTGAGCAGCTGGCCTCCCCTGTGGGAGTCATTAGCATTGAAGCTCATCCTTTTGTCACACACTCCAGTGTCTGTCCCTCACCTCTCAGCCCAACCTTGGGGCCCCATCATGTTCCCTCTGCACACCTGGCTTTACTTCCCTCTTCTCTCCGACTTCAAGGCTCCTCTGGCTGGCTGCTCCCAAAGAAACTGAGCTAGATAAATGGAAAGAAGGGGGGAGAGAGGGTGAGTGAGCAAGAAAGAGTCAGGGTGGATGAAAAGAAACACAGATAGGGATGGGGCGGGGGGGCGGGGGGGCGGGGGGGAGGGAATGAGGTCTGTCAGCTTTCCACATCCTATTATCAGAGTGCTGGAGGACGCGGCTACCTATCCCTGAACAGGTGGAGACTCAACCTCAGTTTCTTCCTCTGCACCCTGTTGCCATGTTATTTCTTGAAATCCCTCACCCATCCCTCTGACCTGCGCGACCCCCCTGCTGGCCCGCCTCTCTGCAGCAATGCCACATGGGGGTCGGTTATGTGAAAGCCTCCTCTTCCCCTCCTAATCTCAGCATGGCAGCGAGGCTAGAGCTGGCTTTGCGTCAGATGCACAGACCCCCACCCACTTGCCTCTGCCCAGAAACATCTCTACTCATGGTTACCATTGACAGCATGCCAACACACACTCAACACCAGCCCTACAATCCCCAACGCTTGTCCCTATATGGCTCAGCTCTGACCATGCTCACCATTGCATGTACTTATTAAGATGTTAATTAAAATGTTTTTCTGGCCTCCCTCCCGCGTTTGCAGGATAGATCATTGAAAATGTATTGGAGGGAGGGGGGGCTCAGAGGTGTATTGAAGAGAAACGAGGGAGTAAACAGGTGTCTGAATTTAGGGCTGAATCCTGTTCCAATAATTCAACAGTTCTCCAATGGAAAGGTCCCCTGCCTCATTTATATAAATCAGGGGATGAAGTGCGATTGATCCTTGGGGGGGGGGGGAATCAGCTTTCCAGTCATGCAGCTATAGGTTTAAAAGGCTCTTCTGTTGGACCTGAATTAAGTGGAATTAACTAGATTTCTAGGCTTTCCTGCCTGTCATATGAGGTACCTACTGTACTCCCCGGGGACTAGTTTAGGATTTCACCCATGAGGACCGAGGCCATTCCTCACCGGATCCCAACAGTGACAGCACAGATTGGGAATGAACTCTCTTTATGGATTTTTGCTCCAAATAAAGTGGCTCATTCCCTCTGAATGGCCATGACCCCGACACAATTAACCTGGCAATTTGTCACTTTCAAGGACATCCACTGGGAGTTTGGACAAAATTGGCCAACTCGTCATCATCCTTCACACCCAGATCGGTAATGGAAGAGAGGATAGATGATAAACGTGATTTACCATAACCAATGCATTATCTCTCTCTCTCTCTCTCTTCCTCTCTTCTTTCTCCTTCTTACAATTCCTCATCGTTCTACTTAAACGTCTCTTCAATTTCCTGTTAGCCAACGTGACTGTTGAGGTTTTTTAAGGCCGTGGTCACATCTTTGACTTAAAATCCCTGAAAACTCTTCTGTATTAGACTGTTTGCTGCTAGTGCTGCATTTGGAAGCAAAGTAATGTTGGCCCTCCCAACTGCATGAAGGGAAATACCATTGATTTCCAATGAAGGCACAGTGCCAGGTCCGATGCACAGGCACAAAGGGCAGATCAGGTGTTAATGAATATCAATGCTAATCTAATGAAGGGGAAGAACAAGAGGTGAAGCTAGAGGTAGTGTGGAGAAAGTTTAAATATAGTAAATCTTTAAGTTATGTTTTAAAAGAAGAACTACTTCCACGTCAAAAAATGATTAACGATAATAAAAAAAAACACTTTCAGCGTAGGAGGTTTTTAATGTACTTGTTATCTTTCACAGTCCTAATAATAACCCCTGTTTTCTCCGTGGCAACTACTCCTTTACTCAGACACAGGGGAGCGTTCACTTTATCACAGCCAGTCTTGTTTGGCCTTATCCCTCTCCAGCGGAGCCATTATCGGGGCAACAGGGTGAAGCCTGTCGTCTACACACACCAGGTCAAAGCAGACTGTCCTCCCCTTGCTCGGCAACAATTGTTAATTCTCTCCTACTTTACACCATTGATCTCCTGCCTCCCAGCCCAAACATCCAGGTCTTTGTGGAGCTGCTAAGCTGCTCCACTACTGGACTTTCTGCCATCTTGTTTCCACAGCATTGATCCTGAATCCCCCAGGTGCTGCCGACTGGGTAAACAACTAATGAAGTTTAGGTGAGGTGCTTAGGATGAAGATTTAGGTTTATTAAAAGATTCTAACAGTCAGAGCATTAGAATAGCAGCACATATTAATTTTCTACTTAAAATAGAATCGATTAATGTCTAGCTGAGCAGAGATGAAGGCACATTTGCTCTGCATGAATGTTGTCACTTCAATAACATTTATGTAACTAGCTTTACTCTTTATCCTTGTTTTTCAGCAACAACTATAGTTGAAAGCTCTGTGAACAAACTGGACCTTGTGTTTAGAATTATTATTGTGAGCGGCTGCTTTAAAGGCGAGTAATCGACCTTCAAGCCCTATTTTCTATCATCATTTTTATCAATTTTCACCCAAAAACAACACAATTCACATCACCTAGACTTTAAATAAATATAATAAATAAAATATTAAACAAACTCAGCTACTTGAATCTCCTCTTTAACCTTTTTTGCATAATAAAGGAGTATTTGTAAGAGTCAGCAACTCTACAGTCATCCAACCCATCCATTTTCTACCTGCTTATTTAGCACAGAGCTGCTGCAACAGGGCAAATAAGAGCATGGAGACATGCGTCCTCCAGTTGTCCTGGGGGACAGCCAAACACCAGGTCAGCTGCAGGATGTCCTCTCTCATGTGTCCTGGTCTGCCCTACTGTCCCCTCCTATTCAGTTTCGTCCACCACCAAAGGGAGACGGTGCTACCTTATTTAGCTTGAGGTGCAGTGGCTTAACGCCGATTATGGGTGGGCTGATCCCATCATAGCCTGAACTATGACCGTAAACTAAACCCCTCTTCTAGTGGAACATTTGACCAGAGGTGCTTTTTCTACAGTAGGTTGGCTGGAAAAAAGCCACTGCTGAAGGAAGGAAGCTAAACATACAACTATAAATGTAAAAGTCTATACAGCAAACTTCCTATGTACTTTAAATTAATCAATTTAAGATAAATGCTGGGTCCGAACCTTTCTAAATTGATGGAAGATGAGTAAAAACATCCTGGTGCTGAAAATACGTCAGGAGAAAAACATACTGTATGGTAAGCTGTTTGAAGTATGGGTCTTAAAGGCACAATTCACAATGCATACTAACGCAACATAAACAAGATAAGAGTCCAGTAGCTCTGAGAGAGGGGTGTACCATGGATGTATGAAGAGAACTGGATACAGAGTTCACTCCTATTACGTTGCATAGTAGTGCATGAGGCCAAAATGGTTCCACTGTCAAGTGAAAAAAGGATTATCTACTGGTGATTTTCAGCATCTGTGTGCCTCTGGAGCAACGCAGCCTTTCCTTTAACCCAGCCTACCAATCAAACAGTCTCGAGCCCATCCCATGAAACCTTATCTCTGGAAATATTTATATAAATATGTTTTTTATAGTGTTCTCTAGCTCCTCTGCTCTGGAAGTTATTTACCTACAGTACAAAAGAAGTACCTGGTGATTTACAGACCTATCGTTCCTGGAAAAGGTATTTTTGGGGCCAATGGAAATGACTATGCTGACATGCTTATGTATAGCAGACATAATGTTTTGCATTTTCGAAATCCCAATAGCCTGCTAATACTTGCTAATTTCAACATCATGGTGGTAGTAGACGAAAAGTCAAGCGATCACCAAAGTTTTACGAAAGTATCCTCTGGGAACCACAAATGTGTGCCAAAAATGTCATGGCAGATAGCAGCTTATAACGGTCTGTTTCATTGACAAACCACTACTCATTTAAGGGGAATGCCTATCATGATTAAACATGTGGGGAACCTCCTCTGTTTATCTATGAAACCAAACTAACAAAATGGTATCCCACTAATATCTAACATAATCAAAATGCAGCACACACATCTGCTTGCTTAAGAAAGTTGTTAGTCACTCTACGAGGGGTAGGATTTGTGCTTTAAAACCAGATAAGAATTCCATAAAGCTGTTACTCTGACTCATAACAGACTGTAATTATGTTGATTCTGCTTCTCCCAAGATCTGGGGGAAGAAAATGTCAGTTTGGAGATCGGCCCAGACTGTGAGAAAGACAAGAGGTTAGGCCTCGCCGCATTGATTAAAGGACGGGGTTACCAAGTCAATCTGCTATTCTGAAAGGCTCCACAGGATTGTTGGTTCACGGAGATGAGAAAAATAAGCGGCTCTTGCATCCTTACATGCTGCTTTGTGATAGATCAGCCTTAAATCCTTCAAAGTAATGTGGGACATTTACCAGCATCTCATTTATGGAGAGATTTTCTGCACTTTATCTCCACAGCCCGAGAGTTATCCTTCAGCCACGGCAGAGATATGTCTTCTTTATTGTGTTGTGAAAGAGCAGTAACAACAGGAACGCGCATACTGTATACATTATATATTATATTTAGGACAGTTACAGTTTTTGTTCCAACTAAGTAAGCCCATATGAAAGTTAACACTTTGAAGAACCCGAATAATTTAACCTGTGAGTTTCAGCTTTGCAAAGTCCGCCCGAGCTTTCTTTTGAAAACTCAAACCATCCGTCCGTCCGTCTTTCTCTCCCTCCACGATCCGAAATTCCCCATCCACCATTCACCCATCTTTCATAGCCTGTGGAAACAGTTTATGTGAGAAAATAAAACCGCTGGATTTGACTCAGCCAAAAGCTCTGCGGCTGAGGGAGTCAATAATTTTATTTCTCTGCTCTTTGCGCGCCCAGACGCCCCCCACACCCACTCCTCCATCCTCAGTTCACATGCCTGCATTATCCTAAGCCAAAGCATCCGAGGTGTGTAACGTAAGCCTCTGCAGTGCGCCTCATGTTTCATAAAGAGATAAGGGCCACTAAAAATACCCATGGTGTGTGGAGAGATAGCCAAGCATTAGAAGAGGTATCTACAGCGAGCAGCCAGCGAGGCACAGTCTCCTTTAATTCCAACCACAGACATCCGCGAAAAGAAAGCGTGATCCCATAGACCCAGCCGTAGATATTACTTTATACACACAACGGATTGAAAATATGTATAGTTAAAATCCCTCTGTGTGGATGCATTATTCATTTTAATCCACCCTGAAAAGCTGGAATTGAAAATAGAATAATATTCCAAATGAAAGACGCCCTAATGTATCATGTAGGGAAACCCATACAGAAAATAAGCACAAGAAAGTAGAAACACAAGTGCATTTTTCTAAAGAAATCCAGGGAGATTGGTTTTAAGAGCAGGTCCTGGTCCATTTAGATCACTTAGACTTGATAATGCAGGTTTCCCGCAGTAATCTAAAAATGGAAATTGAGTTTGATCCCTGCATTTACTTTAAATCAAAGAGTCTTAGACATTATCGTAACCAAAGATTGATCGTAGACTACTTCATTATTACTTGTTATGAGCTCTGATGCAAAAGTGTTTCCAGGTAGTGGTATAGGATCATATCTTAAAACTAAAGAAGGAGATATTGTCAGAATTCTTCCTGTTTTTGAACATAAGTTGTTCCCCTGAGGGAGGTCTTTCCCCTACTGCACACACAAGGCTGGGGCACAGCATGGTTAGTCTGTTTGCACTGCTGTTTTTATCCATGCATACAGAGTACCAGGAATACAACAGATACACACGCACTTCCAAACTAATTGGGGTGCCATGCTTACTCTTGGGGCAGCAGCTACTGTGCGCACATAACCTTAAGTTACATGTCGCTTGTCAGAGAGAAACTGGGGGTGAAGGGGAAGAAGATCTGGATTGTTTGGGCTTTGAGCGAGTGTCTGTCTCTCTTCCCATCTGTTTCCCCTCACACTATCCAGTGCTCATTCTGTTCTCCACAGAGGTTACATTTTCTTTACATGCGAGACAGACGGATGGAATGAGGCAAGAGAGTGAGAGATTCAGTGAAAGAAAGAAAACAACCTAGCTTTACTTTGGGGAGTATCGGGAGAGTTTAAATCAGAGAAGACTTTATTTGTAACAGGTAAATCCAGAGACTTGCCAGTAGATTTTTCCTCACAGCCTTATTGGCCTTTGGTGGGTGGATTCAATCCAACATAAAAAACTAATCAGAGTTCTTAAAAGTGGTTTGACCGGCAGCAATCTATTATTCAGTGTCTGACACCGAGTGCTGATTTAGCCGAAGAATTTCTACTTTTTAAAAACGTTCCCCCTCGCAATTTAAATTTTTTTTAATTTCTAGGTTGCATGAAGTCACACTTTTGTACAGCACTTGATATTTTTCCCTCTCATTCTCCATTCTTCTCTACCTTTCTTTTTCTTCTTGTCTTGAACTTCCACCAATTATGTTTTGTTTTTCTCAACTTCCACTTCTTCGTTTTTAATGGTATTTCATCTTTCCTATTCCAATTCCAATTCAGGGAGCGTTTACTAGTGTGCGTATTCCTCCAAAAATATGCGTTTTTATTGAAATAGATTACATTTTTCAGTGGATCTATGTTAGTCATACTCTCTGTATATGTGCATTCTTGGATTTGTGCAGACTGATTACAAGTGAGTTCTGGTTTGCATAAACAAGGCATAGACTTCAATTTGACAGTAAATAGATTACAACTGCTGGAGCAATTGCTTAAACAGTTTCCATTGCTTTCAGATCTTCTCCTTCACCATTTGGATTTCTATCAAGCCAAAGTGGGTGCCGAGTCATCGCTTGCTCCTCCTCTTAGCTGGGATATGGATAGAAACAGATTACTGTGGATCCACTCACCCAGCCTGCCCCACCAGTCCAGCGTTTCATCTCTCAGTGTGATTAAATGGGAGACATTCGCACCCGATTTGTTAATTCATCAAAATGCTACCTTGTGGGATACAGGGGTTGTATTAATCACATTTTGGGCAAATTCATGTTCGCTTGCATAAAGCTCAAACAGGCATGCATTACAGATCAGTCTGGCGGTGAAGGTGGAGACTCATCACATTAATATATTGCCCCAGTCACAAGGTCTGAAGTGAGACAGAATGAGGGAGAGACACAGAGAGACTATGTGTCTATTGGTGGAGTTGACAGATGATGAACTTAGAATATCAACCACACAGATCTATGAACGCCTTTTTGAGAAGCCAAACCAATTTGAGATACAACAAATGGAGTCAGAGATAGGAAACCTGCTGATTTGTGGACTTTTTCTCAAAGTCCTGTCCTCTCTGAAGAGATTGACTGCCAGAGGGAATTTCAATCAAGTGGTTTTTTAAGTCAGGGTTGTTGGCCATCTTGTTTCCCCCCTCCTTTGTCGTGTAATTTGTCTCATAACTACACGGTTTTAGGGCAGTCATTAGAAGGTAAATCCCCTTGGCTCAACTTGCCACAGTAAAGCACTGGCATTCAGGGCTTGATAAATGGACATTCAACACTGGTTATTATGATGAATGGGAATGTCACACTAGTAACAGTGCCAGGTATGGGAGGAGAAAAGCCAGAAAGAAATTCCTTCTAAAAGTGCTGCCAATGGCAAATTGGAATCGGATGCCTATATCGGTTGACATTCTCCACATTTATTGGATTCTTGGACCGACTTGAAGTTGGGCCAGTGTGGGGAGGCACAAAACATGATCCATTTACCCAGAAACCTCAAGAAAAAAGAGGTCCAATACCTCTGAAGCCTGTTGGGAAAAAGAGAGTCAATAAACCAGCCCACTCTCTTCAGTCTGCGTACAAATGACACGACTTTGCAAAGGCGTGCAATAGATACGCAAAAGTCCGTTTTTGCGTGCATATGATCCGCCCACGTTACGTTTGTTATGAACGTATGTCAAAAACCTTTTTTTTTCTACAATTTTCTCCCACGTTACGTTTGTTATGAACGTATCTTAAATGCGTTTATTTTCTACATATCTTTGCCATGTATTTAACCCTAACCCTAACCATAACCCAATAAGCTGCTGTGTCGTTTATTGCACCGCAAACAGTAAAACTGACATTGGAACGGCGATCAAGCCTGAAGCCACAGAGCTCTTTGTTATAATGTTTGAGGTGCAATATCAGCGTATCATATGCACGCAAAAACGGACTTCTGCGTATCTATTGCACGGCCTTTGCAAAGTTGTGTAATTTGTACGCAGACTGTGAGACCGGGTTGAGATCAACCGTTACCATGATGAGTGCAGATTAGTTAGAGTCCATGGTCGTTTAGCCACGAGTACCGGTTGCTAAGCCTGTGATGCAGACATGGATGCAGCCAGCTAATACATTATAGCGGCATCATTAACAACAGAGAAGTACATGAAAGAGGGAGACAGAGAGGAGTGACTTTACAAAGTAAATTGGGTGTGTGATCAATGGGGGATATCAAGCAGCGGAGAGGGTGAGAGCGAGGGATGATCTAAAGGAAGAGGAGCAATGCAGAGGCGAGGGAGGTACATACAGGGCAATTTAATTACAACCATCTCAGCTGGATAATAAAGAGAGGAGCCAGAGAATATAAATAGTGAGCGAGAGACTAATGGAACTCATTTTAGGAGAGTATTTAACCTATTTCAGAGAGAATCCAGGGTAATCAATTAAATGTGCTTTTAGCCCAGGCCTCAGCTTTAATTACTCTTCAAATGCGATTATTCTCTGACATGCTACCTTCCTCCTAGAAATAGAAATACTGGAAATATTCGCCACATTAAAATGGTGGCTCTTACACTGTGTTAGTCAAAACCCAGAGAGAACGACATCAACAATGCCTTATGGGCCATGGTGGCAGCACGTTCTCTGAAACTATTTATGCCTCTTTCTTCAGTGCGTATCATATTTAAAGGCAGTTCCTTTGCAGAACTTTTTTTGAAAGTGAGCCGTTGGATGTTTTTAGCCACCCTGGTGGCATCGCTCCAGGAATGACAATGTTTTGCTGTCAGTTTGTCAGTCCACCACTTTGTTCCAGACTGAAATATTTCAACAACTATTTGATAGATTGCCGTGATATTCTGCTCAGATAATCACTCCACTGCAGGGGGACAAGGCCAAACAAGAATGCCTGTGATAGAGTAAAAGACCCCCTCTGTCTGCGTATAAGAAAAGTTGCAGAGGAAAGCTATTGGTTATTATGAGGACTGTGAAAGGTACATTTACTTCTACTATGAGATCAGGGTTAGGGTTAGGGTCAGACACTCAACCCACAGAAGATGTTGCCCACTGACTCTAATGATGCCCTGACTTTTCCTAAAACCACACTAACAGGTTCACGTTTCTGGCTTTAGCACCTCAACTGGACATAGTATGATGACATTTGGAGCACACATTGATATTAACCTCAAGTTGATTTCAAATCAGCTTGTGCTCTTTCCCTGGATTAACAATTGATGTTCTTGACCAGGGGTGCCCATTACGTCGATCGCAACGTTTTGTTTTTTGTTTTAAAAAAAAGTTAGCCTATCATCCATCCTTACTACTGTATGGCATTTGCCACTTGATTGACGTACAGGTAAGCCAGTCTGAGTTGTATTGTGCCATACAGGTTCATGCAGTTATGAGGGGGCCTCACCTCCTCATCTGAAGCGCAAATGCGGCGCAATTAGTGTAAGCACGCCACAGTTTATCCGCCGTTTACTCCACTAGCACACCCCCCCACCACCACGCTCGCAACACAGATTGGGCAGGGGTAGGTAGATCTTTTGGGCTTGGTAATTTTAAAAGTAGCTCCCAAGCTGAAAAAGTGTGGGCACCCCTGTTCTTGACAGATAATTCCCTTCTCAAATGCGAGTATTATAGACACCAACTATGAGAAAAACAGTCAGTTTAGCAAACAATATCATTTGTTCTGTAATTTATTAATTTAGGCTAAGTTAACTTTAGATTAAAGTTGGATATCCTATAATCAACCCGGTATCACGGCAAGACGTGAACATGTGACGATTTACCATGC